>JADDOH010004464.1:0-72809 GCA_016648135.1 Agrypnia vestita
GTACTCGAGTACGCGCGATAGAAGTAATACTTTTTTGGTGTGAAGGTGATAATTTAAATATTGATTTATATATTAATAGGTACAATAATACGATGTATAGGGAGATAATAAATATAACTGATGACATTTTACTGTAGGTAAGTTATTAGACAATATTTGTTTTTGAAGATGTACAAATGTAAACTATCGGTTTATGATAGCTAAAATATCGCCGCGGCATCGCAGAGATAAATGTCTTTGAATCGTTGTGAGACGATGCGACGAATCAATAAACGTGTGCATTTTCAAAAAAAGTACAAGTGCCTACATATTTTCATGTTTTATCGATTTACATTTTACTGTACTATTTAAAAAAACTAACCCATATAAAACAAGTTTTTACAATACTCCCTTTCTCGGGTTTCGTGTCTACCAGATGCGTCGGAGTATTTTCATACAACTTGAACAACAACTGAGTTGTATGAAAAAACCAATAAAAAATTTTAAAATCCAAAATTAATTATACTATAATTATTATTTTTTTTAACGAAAATTTGACAGATCTTCTTGATCATCGCCACGAGTCTGCTTGCAAAGTTTCAGCTCGATTGGATCACGGGAAAAGGATTAAAAATCGACCCAAAGTTTTTTCGTCAGACAAGCAAACAATCAGACGCCACGAGTTAAAAGAAAGGGAGTAATAACACATAAAAACCAAGTTTTTACAATACTCCCTTTCTCATTTTCGGTTTTCGTGTCTACCATATCCGTCGGAATCTCCGTACAACTTACTGTATGAAAAACCCTTAAAAATTTAAAAAATCCAAAATCATACTATAATTATTAATTTTTTTTAACGAAAATTTGATAGATCTTCTTGATCGTCGCCACGAGTCTGTTTGCAAAGTTTCAGCTCGATTGAATCACGGAAAAAGGGATAAAAATCGATCCAAAGTTTTTTCGTCAGACAAGCAGACGCCACGAGTTAAAAGAAAGGAAGTAAAAACATATGTAACTAGGTGCGAGCACTTGTGTCTACTACTGCACGCCTTAATCTTGAATAAAAAATATATTTATTTTAAAAATATTGAGCCGTTTTTGCCAGCTTTGTGTATAACCAGAACAAATAATTCTGAAGGAAAGTAATGCCAAAAGCCTACAGAATTGAATGAATGCAAAATAAGGTAGGTACATTGAGAAGGAAAAAAAATGTACGTAAGACTCGTCTCTCCTTAAATCCTCATGAAGGGATGCGTGTATGTGATAACGTCGAGAAATGTTATAATTTATTTACGCTCCCGAGTTTTGTAATAAAAATGTTTGCGTAAAACCTTCCATAAAAAAGATGCAAAATCCTCTTCGCGGACCCAAATTCCAGTCAAACAGGTATGATTGAAGATGAAAGATGTCATGAAAGCAGGGATGTTATCGATTTATGATGGAAAAAATATAAGAATTTTATGATAGGCCGTACAAAACTGGGGAGGAAATTTTAGCGGAATTCTTCCATCGTGGATTTTTATATCCCAGGAGTAATAAACTAAATTAAAACGGATTTTCTCGTTATTGGGCAAAGACCGGGAGGTCCGCGTCTATACATTCGATAGCTTTTAGAGTTTTCTTTGGGCGATAAAAATATATAGGTAACATTATAATTTTTTATCTGTAATAAAAATAATTAGGTTTTTAAACAATAAAATAACAATCGAGTATTAGTTATAAAATGTTCATTAGAATTAGCCGGAATCAAACATCATAATTTTGTTGTCTGTCCGTCCGTCTGTCCGCTGTAACTGAATATAACGTCAGTAGTTTCTTTCGAATTCACGACTAAAAAAACGAAATTAAACGTCCCAAGATGTCATTTGAACACGGGCCAGCAATCCACCCGAATCGGTCGCAACTTAGTGATGTTGCTACCGCCGAGCCGGTGTGACCGGTAAAAAATACAAAACATAACATGTGACTTAGCAAAGACGCGAACCATTTCATGTTACGCCCGGCACAATCGCCAGGGTTTAGAATAATATTTTATTATGCCGGCAGGGGAAATATAAAAAAGATGTTAAAATATTTTGTTAAAAATCGTTATAACTGTTTCATGGGCGTCGGCTTTAAATAAGTAAATAATTATTCTTTAGGAACCGGCATGTAAAAGTACCGTCATTTTTGACGGGTTCAGCAAGTGTTCTAGTATCTATTCTATTATTATATAGTATTCTAGTTCAGCAAGTATCTATAAACGCAAAATTAATATCACAATCAATTCATTGCAAGCTGTTATCTATTTATTCTGTCTACTTCTTATAATACTATTGTTAGTTATCAGCCATAACCAATGATGGAAATTAGGATTCTTTTATTAAAAAAATATAAAATGTTTAGTTGCCAAATATATTTAAGGTTTATTTTTTCAAATGAATAATTATGGACACTCAGAATCTACATAAAAAATGCTTAATATACTTAATTATTTTGAAAAACGTACCGAAACTCTAAATAGATGCCTTGATTTTTTTCAAATTTACCATTAACCGAAAACATCACAGAAAATCTTATAATTAAAGATTTCAAATATGCACAGACACTTAATTTATAATAGAACGTGTCGTCGAAGGATGCTGACGTCATCTGCCAGGTTGTCCAAACCATAAATTATACTCATAAATCTAGTCCAGGTATAAAACGAATTTTAATAAATTGTCTTGTTAGAACTCTAAAACGTTCCAAAAACGACGATGAATAATGACTCAAAGTTTTGGTTAGTTTGGAAACTAAAGTGACACTTTAAAGACATTTTTTTAAAACTTTAAAAATAATTATAATAAGAGATCATTTCTGTAGCACCATTTTCGTATAAAAATACCTCAAGGTTGACTAACCTAATAACTATCTAGTTTCTTAAACTGACATTTAAAATTAAAATATTGTTTGCAAACTTATGGGTATGCTTTTTTAATGGTGTATTTTTAGTATTTCTCCATGCTTTTATTTAGTTTTGCTTGTCCAAAATCTTTTTATCAATATTTGATCTACTTTCTGAACAACAAACGCTTTGAAATTTGGCAAAGAGACGTATTTCGGAAGATTATATTATAATCATACAATATTTATACAAAATCAGTTTAACTAGTCAATTTTTTTATTTAAAATGCTGAACCGATATTAATTGGACTTTGTATACGCCGATGATATCTGTTGGTGTGTATTATTTTTAAAGTGACCTTTGTGTTTTGACTTTAGGTTGATTAAAATTTATAAAGTGCCGAAAGCAAAAAGATGAAAACAACATTTGAAAGGTAGGCACATAAAAATAAGGTTTTATAAAGAAAACGAACAAAAAGGAGATAAAACATTTTAACAGCACCATAGTAGGTATATGCGTATTAGGGTGGATCACCGTTGTATTAAAAAAATGATTTTTTTCTAATTTCTAACTGACACTGCAAGAAAATGGTGTCAAATAATATTTTTAGCCTACTTATAATATTTGATTACAATGTTATATCATTTTCTGCCTCCGGATCGACTGTAAAGAAATATATTTTGTAAAAAAAACTTGAGCTTTAAAAAAGTTTAAAAATATGTGCCTATAAAGAAAATTAAAATTCTAAGTATTAGTAATATTTACTTATTGCAAGAAATTGTTGACAAAAACTAATTTCTATTATTATTATAATGATATTTGAAACAGCGCGAAAATCCTTCAGCAAAATATTTTTGACAGTAAGAATGGTAGGTAGCTCTCGAGCGTATTTTTTAAATTTTAGCCAAAAAAATGTTACAACAATCTCCCATCTGTGAATCAAGGAGAATTGTTCCTATACGAAGGAAGTGAAATTACTGGTTGGAACAATATTTGGAATATACCTCGAAAAAAAAAACAAACGAATTGTAGTATTACAAAATTGTATCTAGGTATTACAATGAACTACAAGAAGTACTACTTAAAAGTAAAGTGAACAATTTTCAAATCCATGAAGTTAGTTTCAAAATGTTTGAATTCGTGGAAAGGTTTCGGTTTTAAAACTTCCTCAATTATTTCTTTTTATCTACATCAACTTCACAGAAATATCGGCCAAAGATGTTTCGCGTGTTAAAAAGTCACACTCAATTTAAAAATTGAAGTGTTTAGCTTAAAGTACCTATGTAATTCGTAGTATGCAGTTCACTTACAAACGTGTGAAGCGTGCACTTCAGAATAATGTAGTACTACATTGTAGTACTTAGTGCAGAGCGGACCCATGACTAACCAGCTGGCAGCTCCTGAAATCTTGTCTTAAATTCGCGGGAGTGCGTTCAGAATATATATACTACCGCGCGTATAGTACAGCTAACCCTTACTTACATTACCAAACCATCATATAACTTTCTAGTGAATACAAATTATCATACACTGTAAGAATGTTTCACTTTTATAGCTTCAAGATTTCCTGCTTCTCCATCGCTGCTGTCAAAGTAAGTGCCCGATAAATTATAAATCTGTTGGTGGTTAGCGGCGTGTGCCTCGAGCTAAGAGTGGTTGGTTAAGATTCTGACTAAAAACCACTAAAGACCATTCAGCACCTCTATATTGCGGTGCCTCTTAAAAGTAGAAAAAATAATTTGGCAAACCCTAATACGTATGTCAATAAAATCAAATTCGTGGGGCTTACTAAAATAATGCCGAGTTATCATGGTACCTACAACTTGGAGTTTTATGAACAATCTCACTTTTCATGTATCATTCCAAGCCCCTCGCCTTTGACTTCATTGATACGCGCATATACTTTGATCGCTCTTAGTACTGTGACTGTTAAAAAAATCTAATTTTTGTAATTTTTTTTATAAAAGCTTGTTTAATTTTTTTTTTGTAAGATGGTAAACTTATTTATAATTTTCGTCACTTTAAATCAATTATAACCTCGAAACACAAACGTCACTTTAAAATAATATTAGGTCCTTACATATGAAATTGGCGTTTAGTATGGGAGGAACATAAAGCCGATTTTTTTTTATTATAATATATTTATTTAATCAAAGTATGTACCATTGCTATCTATGCACTATTGCCATCTCATAGGTAGTTCATCGATCCCTTTACTAAAAAAACCATTCGGACGGGAATCAATAAAATCTTTGAAGGCGGTTTGGACTGCCCCATCGGAGTTGAATTTTTTCCTTTGCAAGAAGTTATCCAAATTTCGAAAATAATGGTAATCTTTTGGGGCAAGGTCCGGAGAGTACGGTGGATGTCTTAGACATTCCAATTGAAGCTCCTCTAATTTGGTAGCCGTCTGTTGTGCAGTGTGTGGTCTAGCGTTATCATGAAGCAGCAGTGGCCTAGAGCGATTAACCAGCCTCGGTTGTTTAGCAGCTAGCTTTTCCATCATGGTTTGCAGTTGCTGACAATAGACATCTGCCGTAATCGTCTGGCCAGATTTAAGAAAGCTGTAGTGAACGACACCAGCACTAGTCCACCAAACGCTCACAAGTAACTTTTTTGGAGTCAATTTTCGCTTGGGGCATGGTTTGGCTGGTTCGGCAGGGTTCAGCCATTGCGATGAGCGCTTCCGATTATCGTACAGGATCCACTTTTCATCACAGGTAATGATTCGATTTAAAATCCCTTCATTATTGTGCCGGTTGAGTAATGCAACGCAGCAGTCAACGCGCGTTTGTTGATTTGCTTCACTCAATTCGTGAGGTACCCACCTTTCAAGCTTTTTCACCTTACCAATTTGCTTCAAGTGGATTAAAACAGTTTTATCACTAACACCGCAGCCTGCAGCTAACTCGGATGTGGTTTGCGATGGATCCGCTTCCACAATAGCCTTCAATTCTTCATTATCAACTTTGGTCTCCGGCCGTCCACGGGGCTTGTTCTGCAGGTCGAAATTTCCAGAACGAAAACGTTGGAACCAAAAACGCACTGTGTTTTCTTTTGCGGCACCGTCGCCATACACATCATTAATCCTTCGAGCCGTTTCTGCAGCACTGGTGCCACAGTGGATCTCGTACTCGTAAATAACGCGATATTTCAAGTTTTTCATTTTGTAAACTGAGTGACGCAAAGAAAAAAACAATTGAGGAAAAAACAAATGAATTATAATTTTTAAAACACAAATACACGAGTAAATAGCTGTATAAATTTGGATTTGGAATTCCTAACCAAAGCGAAGATATTTGAGATCAAATTTACCAGTACGACAAAACGCCAATTTCATATGTAAGGACCTAATATAAACTGCCAGATGTCTCCGGCATACATAATGTCCGATAAAATGCGCGTCAGCATTTTTTATTAAAGCATGTTTTTATTTTTTTACATTGTTCCATAAAACACAGGCTAGACAGATCTAAGCTTTTGGCTTGCCACTCCAAATGTCTGTTTACTGAACTTAGACTTCTGATAATGCTGATCGATTCTACAATCCTTCCAGCAGTTGAAGTACAGGCTGGCCTCGGAGTTTGGTATCTACCATTCAAATTATCTGGAATGCAGAGAGCTTGAAGATACAGAGAGCCATGTTTTGATACAATACTATGTTTTGTTATTAAAATTACGAATAAAAATAGCGTAAATTAAATTATAGACTATCGAATAACAAAAACAGTTTTTTTTATATGTAAGCCTTTTTAAATTTTATTTTATTTATTTCTTTATAAATACTTCTTTTTTACAATAATGATCGTTTACAGTTTTCACAGTTATATGTTACTCGTGAGTAGGAGAGGAGAATCATTATATTTAAATGTATTCAATAAAATGTTGTACATACTATGTACATATAAGAGAAAAATATTATGCATTAATGTGAGGCAATAATAAAAAATTAAGTAATAATAAGCATTAAACATATAACAGCCTTATATTATGTAAACAAAACTCCTTTATGTACAGATCCACAAATTTATTTATCACAAACTATCACCACATAGACATTTTCAACTCAACGATAAGAGACATAAAACAAACAATATCTACACAACCGCACCCAAACTAATTCGTACAATTTATCTTCCCTTCTACTCCAGACCCACATTCCCCTTCACCCTCTCCACTCGCTGTTAAAATAATTTAAAAATAAATATTTTACTACATCACACTTGTTCTAATAAATTACCATACTCTAATAAACTATATTCTAATAAATTACTATATTCAGTGGAAAATTTGTAATTGGCATAATTTTAAAATCCATTATTTTATTTTTGTTAATACGCTGTTAATTCTCCCTAAAATAAATAAATAAATAAATAAGTAATCAAATATCTTTCATTTCGTTCGTAGAAATGGTAACAAAATCAATAAAAATGTTCATATGACAACTCAGTACAATAAATAAATGCTTTCTCTGTTTTGAGAGGCAAGTTATTTATTAGTCACCGCGACTGACGTATTAGAATTTTTATACGTTAAATAATGTATAAAGTTTTACAGTTCATTTTTAAACATGTTTTCCTTCAACAAAAGCAACGTTTCTGGAAGTTATTTTTCTTTGAACCAGGCCTCAAACCGGGACCGCGAATTGAAAAAATGTGACGTGTGCCGAAATCAGGCTCGCTCCCACTATGCGTACTTTTTACATAGCAAACTTTAGGGAACTATTCCTTCAGCGTTGAAAATACTTTCAACACGCTTAGAAATTCATATTCAAAGTACGATATGCTCTTGAATATATTTTCATTTTCAGGAAATATTTTGACGGAAGACATGAAAAATCGTAGGATATAGAATATTCCTATAATATAAAATGCTGGAGGTAAATAAGTTATATGGTACATCTTTGACATGAGGAAAAATTTTTAATATTCTTTTATATTTTTTTTAGTTTTGCTTTTTACGTATATAATAATTATAGTTTGAGTATATGAATGTTTACGAAAGCAAAACTTTGGAGCGTATCTTTGGGTTGGTTATTGAAAATAAATTATACCGTAGGTGATACAAAAAAAAGCTGTTGACTCTTAAAATGGCTGGAGGGTTTTGGCCTCCCCAAGAGTCTTCATCCACTGATTGACTCCCCAGTAGGGATGGGTCGTCGACGTATTTACCGTCGACGAAACGAAACCGTCCACGTGCGTCCGTCGACGAGACGGTCAACTAGTTGAATTCGTCAACTAGTTGACGCGTCAACTTCGTTACGCGGACGTCGCGGACGTTCTATCTAAACATCGGGACGATGGTCAACTGTCTACGGTTCGACGCGACGCTGCTCGACGGCTATTTTTATTACGTTAATTTTTAAAATTTAAAGAAGTTCGTAGGAATATAGTTTCGGGGAAAGTCAAACCGCTACTTGTGCTTATATGTAAAAAGAAATATTTTATTATTTTATGTTTACGCACATTATAGGCTTTTACATATTGTTTTGTATACTTCTTTCTATAAATAATAAACAAAGAAGTAGGTATACACAACAATATCAGGTGTAAGCAGTAAAATATTAGTCCAATAAAAAATAAAATAATTAAACAGAATTGTTTTATTTTATATAGCGCAAAATTGGGAATTCACCGAAACGTCGCACGTGCACATCGCACAAATCAAGTAAAAAATAATAGATAATAGCTTATTAAGCCTATCTCGCCCTACGCATGCATTCAAATTTCAAGTCTCTGTCATAGTTCGTGTACACAGATCTGCACTCTATGGTCATTTAATTTAGAGTTGAAATGAAATTACCCGTCGAGCCGTCTATGGCGTCTACAAGTCGACAGCGAGAGATGAGAGAGAAATAAACGGAGACGTTTTGTCTTGCTCTCACTCGTTGCTTTGCATTACGTTGAATCTCGAATCGTCCACCGACCACGGCGTCCGCCGTTCACCATCTACGAATTCAACTAGTCCATGCGATAAACGTAAACCGTCGACACGTCGATGCAACGTCAACGGTTGATTTCAACTAGTCCGTCCATTCAACGCCCATCCCTACTCCCCAGTACTGAATCTTCATGACATATATTTCTTTGAATAAATTATCACTCTGTCTTAGTATTGATCTTTTTAAGGCAGGATTCTTCTTGGGTGCTCGAAAAAAGGCTATTTTCATGATTTTTTTGAGATTATGAATAAAGATGTTAATGTATGATTAATAAGACTTAATAAAAACACTTAAAATTCTCTAAAAAAATTATATTTTATATTAGGTCCTTACATATGAAATTGACGTTTAGTATGGGAGGTACATAAAGCCGATTTTTTTTTATTATAATATATTTATTTAATCAAAGTATGTACCATTGCTATCTATGCACTTTTGCCATCTCATAGGTAGTTCATCGATCCCTTTACTAAAAAAACCATTCGGACGGGAATCAATAAAATCTTTGAAGGCGGTTTGGACTGCCCCATGGGGAGTTGAATTTTTTCCTTTGCAAGAAGTTATCCAAATTTCGAAAAAAATGGTAATCTGTTGGGGCAAGGTCCGGAGAGTACGGTGGATGTCTTGGACATTCCAATTGAACCTCCTCTAATTTGGTAGGCGTCTGTTGTGCAGTGTGTGGTCTAGCGTTATCATGAAGCAGCAGTGGCCTAGAGCGATTAACCAGCCTCGGTTGTTTAGCAGCTAGCTTTTCCATCATGGTTTGCAGTTGCTGACAATAGACATCTGCCGTAATCGTCTGGCCAGATTTAAGAAAGCTGTAGTGAACGACACCAGCACTATTCCACCAAACGCTCACAAGTAACTTTTTTGGAGTCAATTTTCGCTTGGGGCATGGTTTGGCTGGTTTCAGCCAGGGTTCAGGCAGGGTTCAGCCATTGCGATGAGCGCTTCTGATTATCGTACAGGATCCACTTTTCATCACAGGTAATGATTCGATTTAAAATCCCTTCATTATTGTGCCGGTTGAGTAATGCAACGCAGCAGTCAACGCGCGTTTGTTGATTTGCTTCACTCAATTCGTGAGGTACCCACCATTCAAGCTTTTTCACCTTACCAATTTGCTTCAAGTGGATTAAAACAGTTTTATCACTAACATCGCAGCCTGCAGCTAACTCGGATGTGGTTTGCGATGGATCCGCTTCCACAATAGCCTTCAATTCTTCATTATCAACTTTGGTCTCCGGCCGTCCACGGGGCTTGTTCTGCAGGTCGAAATTTCCAGAACGAAAACGTTGGAACCAAAAACGCACTGTGTTTTCTTTTGCGGCACCGTCGCCATACACATCATTAATCCTTCGAGCCTTTTCTGCAGTACTGGTGCCACGGTGGAACTCGTACTCGTAAATAACGCGATATTTCAAGTTTTTCATTTTGTAAACTGAGTGACGCAAAGAAAAAAACAATTGAGGAAAAAACAAATGAATTATAATTTTCAAAACACAAATACATGAGTAAATAGTTGTATAAATTTGGATTTGGAATTCCTAACCAAAGAGAAGATATTTGAGATCAAATTTGCCAGAACGGCAAAACGTCAATTTCATATGTAAGGACCTAATATATGATGCATGAATACAACGCCTCGATTTGAAGGTGGGTCTGTGCTGCCGTTATAATAGTAAAAATCAAAAATATTCAATAATTCTAGTTCAGTCCGTTTTTAGTAATACATGAAACCTAATTTTTTTTTTGTTTTAGATGGCCCATTTTTGAAATTTGAACACCAGCGCAGACCTACCTACTAATCGAGGCCTTGTAATCGAGGTGTTTTTGTATATATATATATTTTTTTAATTTAATGGCTTGTCACCCAGTAAAAGGATGTTATTGCCAAAAACTAGTCAATAGGTCATCGACATAAACATTACAGCTCAATGCAATTACTCTCTAAAAATCGTAGTAACACTTTCAATACTTCCCGTCGGCAGTCTGTAAGCAAGAGCTGGATATTTGTAGGGAAAGGGACATTAAGATCTGCAAGATCCTGGAGTAGGAACTGAGTACCGACATTTAAAATGCAATTGAAAAACAAGTGGTTCAAATCCTCCTCCTCTTGTCCACACTCACAGATTGAGGAGTTAAGAACATGAATTTTTGCAAGGTGTAAGCGGATAGAGCAATGACCCAGACGCATTCGGCAAACCATTGAAGTCTCCCTCTTGCTCAATCTGATCCTGTGAAACCAGGCTCGAGATGGGATAAGTGGCTGAATAGCGGCGTAGTGTCGACCTTTTGACATTTTAGTGAGGTCCCAATGAGACTGCCACTGAAGTGCGGCACCGTTTCTTGTAACATTGAAAAGCTCGCTCACTGGAATAGTGGAAAATGCGGCATCCCCCTGTGAGATTGCATTTTTAGCAAGAGAGTCTACCTTTTCATTACCAGGGATGCCTACATGACTCGGAATCCAAGCCAAAACAATTTCAAATTTATCCAAGGAAAGGTCGTGAATTATACTCCGAATTTCCATGCAGATCTGATCATCAGGGTGCCGAAAGGGGCTGGATTTAATTTTGAGCAGAGAACTTAAGGAATCTGAAAGAATAAGGCACTTCTTTGATTGTTTTGGTTTACATGATTTTAGCGCTTCTCGGATTGCCAAGCACTCAGCAGTAAAAATGGATGTCTCTTTAGGGAGTTGAAATATACCTTGGATACCATCATTTGGACAATAAAACGCAGCACCCGTGCAGCCGGTTGCCTGGAGTTTGGATCCGTCAGTGAAAATTTGAGTCCAGCCATACCATTCTTTATTTATTATTTCAGAAAATATTCTCTTAGGGTTAGGAGTGAATTTGTCAATTCCCAAGGAAATGACTTTAGGGGAAAAAATGTGATTAGAAAAAGGAAATTTGTAGATAGGGAGAACAGGGTTTGATTGAACTCGAGGGATGAAACTCCCCAATCTGGAGAAGCTCCGAGTCAAAAGAGGAGGAGTTTTGCCTTTCCAATATGCACTTGACTTTGTGAGATCAAGAAGGGATTGAGAAATAGCAAGAATAGGGTGGTTGGGGACCCTGAAACACTTTATAGTAAAATTGTCAGCTAAATATTGCCTTCTGATTGCGAGAGGGGGCTCCAATGTTTCCACCTGCAATGCATTAATCGGAGATGATCTCATGGCTCCAATAATCAACCTCAAGCATTTTGACTGAATTTTGTCTAGTTTTATTCCTAAATATTTCGGAAGAGGATCAAGCAAAAAACTAGCATAATCTATATGGTTCCGGATAAAGGCATTATACATGAGTTTCAGAGTTAAAGGATGAGATCCCCACCATACACCTGATGTCGCACGGAGGAGGTTCAATTTCGTTTCGCACTTAGAGACCATGGAGTTTACTTGGGAGGCCCAATTTAATTTTCTATTGAAGATAATGCCTAAAAATTTTATTTCATTGGCGAGTGGGATACTGAAGCCATCAAATGTGACACACGTCTGGGAAATACGATGTTTTCTTGAGAAAACTATGGCCTGACTTTTTGAGGGGGCCATTTCGAGTCTATTGGAGATAAGCCAGGAGTTGAGCCCCGAGAGAGCTCTAGCAAGCTTCTTTAAAGCAACATGTATATCCTTATCAGAGCAGTAAATTGCTATGTCATCCGCGTATTGGAGTATGGAGCATATCTCTCGAATGGACTCCTCAAAGTCAGCAGTAAATAAACTATACAGAAGGGGGCTGAGGACCGAATCTTGCGGGAGTCCCTTCCAAAGATTTCTGATTAATTTATGAGACGGACTGTAACGATATTGGCCTATTCAAATAGACATTGCTGAAAAATTATACGAAAATATCTATCTGCTAAAAGCTAAAATAATAAAGAGAAGCTTCACAACCCGTTAAATATTATGTGATTATATGTTTTCCAGGTAAGTAGGTGCGGACGAGCCTGTATTGTTCGTGAAACGTAGAGATATGCCGCGCGTGTGAAGCGTGCTTTACCTTTATTTTAACTGAATCGGACGAATCACAAGACGCGGCCGTTAGCAGCGGATCTGGCCAATGAAACGCGTCCTGAGATGTTAGACTTTGACTTTTACACGCAAGTTGGAATCAAAAATGGCGGGAGATAGGGACTAATTTTAGCGATACAAATTGAAGAGCGGCACTTGGGTTTTCAGCTTGGAGGTCGGCCGAAGGCGTTGTCGAAGGAAGAAAATTTAACTGGACCGAGGAAAGAGCCGGAGTTTGATAGTAATTCAAAGGAGATTTGGAACAGTGAACAGATAAGCATTTCCAATATTGTTTGTTTCTATTGCCTTTTGTGTGTGTTATATTTGGAACTTTGTGTTGCTATGCGCGCATCAGATTTAATATATGATGATTCGTAATTTTGCGCCTGGATAATCCAGCGGGCGTTCTTCCATAATACTTATGTAATTTTCAAATATGCAAAGGAATTTTTGTATTATCTGTGCTGCCGACTGAATGCACGGATTTCTATATGATTTGCCTAGTAGCAGTATAATAATTGTTGTATTACGTGGGTAGCGTGCAATGCGGTCTTCAGCTGGGGAACACATTTATACTTTCTATTACGGTTAATTATTTTTACTATCGGGCTGTATTATTTAGGGAGTAATTGAGATTCGGTGTAGTTGTGTGTATTTAATGTCGCGATTGCTTGTCTGGACAGGTTCGGATCGTGCGAAAGGTTTCTTCCAAGCGGAGTGTTATAGCGCACGGGAGATCGGGCGATTTTACTTGGGAATCTAAAGTGGTTCAATTTCCCCAATAATTATACTTTGAATTCGACATATATTGCACAATATATTGAAATTGGGGAGGCAGATAGGAGATTTATTATTATTCTCTTGGCTCTCGTATGCATTGCTATACATTGATTAATATTGGGATGCATCGTTATTCAATATTTATTTAAACTAAAGGCAAAAGGGGTCGCGTTTAATATTTATTATTCCGGATTTAAAAGGAGATTTGGAACAGTATGAAAATAAATAAAATTAAGATATTATTAGTTATTTAGAATAGCGTTTTACTTGATAAAATTGCAGAGGATGTTTACGAGTGTCGGATTTTAATGTTTGTGCAATATGGTTTGCGCTAAAATTTATTTTGCTTCGAATATAAGAGAGAAATTCTTGTCTCAAAATTATTTACAGGTCGGCCTGGCGTATGAATAAAAATTGTTATACTACCGCCATCTAGCGAACTCAAACATGACTGTAATAATAATTATCTTTCGATATATTGCTACGCCTTTTTAATATTTTTCATTTTATAGTGATTGTCAGACGTACGTATTTAGGGGGAAGGGTTTGTTCAGGGGTAGTTAACCTTTGGTCTTCCGTAATCGCGTTATTTACTTATATGACAGATTGTTTTGTTTTATTCGTTTAATATAAGAAAAATCATATTTTTATGAGTTACCGTAATTATTTATCTATATGATTTTATTATTGAGAGTGATGCAACGAATACTACTTTCACGAATACGAATATCAGGCCTACTATACGGTGAATACGAATGCGAATATTTCCACCAAGGTGGGGGAACTTAAACATACTTGTAAATATAATTACCTTGATGCAACGAATAATACTTTCACGAATACGAATGTCAGGCCTACTATTCGGTGAATACGAATGCGAATATTTCCACCAAGGTGGGGGAACTTGAACATACTTGTAAATATAATAACCTTGATGCAACGAATACTACTTTCACGAATACGAATGTCAGGCCTACTATTCGGTGAATACGAATGCGAATATTTCCACCAAGGTGGGGGAACTTGAACATACTTGTAAATATAATAACCTTGATGCAACGAATACTACTTTCACGAATACGAATGTCAGGCCTACTATTCGGTGAATACGAATGCGAATATTTCCACCAAGGTGGGGGAACTTGAAGATACTTGTAAATATAATAACCTTGATGCAACGAATACTACTTTCACGAATACGAATGTCAGGCCTACTATTCGGTGAATACGAATGCGAATATTTCCACCGAGGTGGGGGAGGACGCAGTCATGCTTGTGATTGTATTGTTTGTGTCTGCTTGTGGTGTCGCTGTGCGGCGTGGATGGACTGGTTTGAGGGGGTTTATGTCCTGCGTGTGCTCGGCGTAGAGGGAGTGGTCTTTTGTTTCTAGGATCCTGTACAGTTTTGCAGGTGCTGATGTTGAGGTGTATATGCAGGGAGGGCACTGTTTTGGGAGTCACTGGCTGAATGACAGATGTTGCGGCGCACATACGCACAAGGAGGACGTTATGTTGAGTGCATGACTGGAGGGTTGTTATTGGAAGGCGCAGGCGCCGCTAGAGGATGTGGACGGTTTGCAGAAAACTTCAACTTCTGTCAGTTAAGGACCTTTTACTATTGCTATGTGCTTGTTTCTAGGATCTAATACAGTTTTACAGGCACTGATGTTGAAATATATATATATACAAGGAAAACACCTTTTGGGAATCATTAACTGGATGACAGATATTGAAGCACACATACACACAAGGAGGACGTTATGTTAAATACATGACTGGAAGGTTGTTATTGTAAAACACAGGCGCTACTAGAGGATGTGGACAGTTTGCAGAGAACTTCAACTTCTGTCAGTTAAGGACCTTTTACTATTACTATTCTTTCGCCTTTCGCATAACCGTGGATGAACTAGATTGAAGGGGTTTATGTTCTGTATGTGCTCGGCATAGAGGGAATAGTCTTTTTGTTTCTAGGATCTAATACAGTTTTACAGGCGCTGATATTAAAATATATATACAAGGGAAGTGAAGGGCTACACAGGCGCTGGTAATTACTCAATTTTGGAGAGAACCCGCAATATGATTTCGGATCAGGATGCCATCTCAGAAGCAGACCAACTACAGAAATAAGATAAGAACCTTTAATATTATTTATTCCTGATGTTTTCTTATGTGTATTAAATGGAATGTTCGTGCTACATAATTTGTCATGGTCACATAATCACTATTCATTTCATTACGTGGGTTCAGAGCCCGACGTAACGGACGCGGAAACAAATTAGTACTGATGTCGGGACGTAACGTCGGGATTATATCTTAATTATCTTTAGGATAGAAGCGAGGTCATCATATGTGCATTCTGCATTTCAAACGTTTTACTAACATATATAAATACATATTATTGCGTTTTACAAATTGAATAGGTTCGCGGAAAATAGGCATTTCACCCGGTTGTGCAATATTAACTTCCAACGTAGCGTAATGAGATCTTATTACCGGCGCTAGACTCTTAAGGTTAGGCACGCGGGGATTATAAATGGGATAATGAACGAGAACCGAATGGGGAAGTTCGTCTCTTCATGGTCGGGAGACGAGGAGCCGTACGTCTTTCACGCCCCGTGATCTTGGGAGGCTGAATTTCGATTGTGGAAAAAGATGAAGTTAGATTTACTCGCGTGCCATAAGCAACCATACATAAGACAGGGTCGAATGTCGGAGCGCGCGTTCTCGGCTATGGAGTCTGATTAGAGTGGGAGACATCTTAGATTTGGGACTAGGTAAGGCTATCTTAACTGTATCTACCCGGTTAAGACAGGGTTTTAAAGCCAAGAATTACAGGATAGTCTGAAGGTCCTGGAGCGGCGACCCTCAAAGATCTAAGGGGAAGAACCTCTCACGTCTTTTCAGGCCCCTTGGTGCGACGAGCTCGGGCTCTGGTTATGAATGTATGTAAATGTAATAACTCCGTACTCAAGGACGAGATAGGACGTTCCTCATGAACGAGAAATTATAAGATGCAGGTAGCAGTTCGAAAATCAATACTTATGCTCGGGACCGCTTTAATGAACGAGATCTGTCAGCAGTTTAACAATCAACTTTATGATCGGGACCGCATTCAGGAGCACGATGGCATTACTAACATCATCATTCTCATCATTCACCACCTTTTCTAACTTGCTGTATTCAGAGACCTTCGGGGTTCTCCCTTCCCGGCCAGCGAGAAACATATCAGGAACTTCACAATCAACTGTAATAATCATGCTGTTTTACCATCATTTAATATCTCTAGTCAATAAGACTACACCGTGGGATCAATCACATCAACTATATTTGGCGATGCTAACATGGCTCTGACTGAGCGCTCAAGGGAGAGTCTTTTCCAGTCACCCAGTTAGTTCATTCAGCCCTTTAATCAGCAGTAAACATCATAATAATCCGGCTCATGTAGCCGCAACGTGGGATCCTCATCATTATACACCAGTCAATTTGACTGCCCCGCGGGACAATATACAAACCTTAATATCAGATGCGGGATTTCTTCCTGATATGTTTGTCGCCGGGAAGCGAGGACTTCGGAGGATTCCAGCAGGAGCAATAGAGTCTCGGCTTGATCTTGGTCTGCAGCTTAGTGTGGGAGGTTATGTCTAAACAGGAGTAAACCACCGGATGCGGCGATGCTCTGGGGCCGCATCCCCCTCCCCCCTACAGGGGGGGGGGGGCATCTAGAATCCACGTTTGAACAGAAGTGGTTAGACACTTCTTAAATTTCACTTACAAAACTGTATCTTCCATTCCCTTAGAATCTCGGGCTGTGATAATGTCAGACAAAGCTTGCCCCGAGCCTCTGTTGCGCCTAGTTGTTATGAATATATGTTTACTCTTTCCACTATATACCATGAACAGATAAATCGGGCCGAAGACCACCGATCGCGCCAGTTGTAAGCATTGTATGTATGTATTCTGGAGAACCCAGCCGTTAATTTGCATTTTGAATATTGTGTGTGTGTTTAATAAGTATAACCGTGTATTAATCGACCGTGATTTATCTAATCTGGATGACCGGCAGATCCAGTATACTATTGCATTAAAAAAAAAAATACGTAAAAAAAATAGATATTGCGTGCTGTTGCGCAATATTAGCGCTAAGTTCCTATTATGTACCGTCGGTTGTATTATGCGGATACCAAGTTATACTCAGAGCTCCCTAGGCTGTATTTCGCAAGTGGTATTTATCTATCTGAATATTCCATCGTAATCGTGACCCCGCACTCAGCCGTGGAATCCGTCCACAGGTGCTAATATGAGACCTCGGTAACCAGGCGGCATCGTTCTAGGCGAAAAATCTACGTAGACATATTTATGTTCGCGACGCCGCTACCGGATGCGAGGAAATGATGGATGCGCCACCATGAAAGGCGATTTTGTTAGTCTGTACAATCGATCGTCGTTTTGAGTCCGGCTCATGTTGCGCGTTAATAATGTTAGGTTAGTTTCACCTCGTATGAATACAATGGCATTTCTTCTGCTACGCTACTAAAGTACTGAGTAACCGCGTCACAACGAGGAGTCCTATATTACTATCACTAGACGATTACTGGCCAAATTATATGTTAGACTAAACGTAACCTTAATTCAATCACGTAAATAAATTTTAAACTTAGCTTTGAGCTTGCAAAAGCAGATCTCAAATAATATATTAGACTTTTTAATAAATAAACTTAAAGTAAAATCGCTTTTAAAACTTTTCTTCAAGCCTTCTCTTTTGAACTTCCCATTTAAACTTCTTTCAAAAAAAAGCTTCACCCCAAATGCACCCTCAACGAGGCAACGTCACAAGCGTATTATCATTTTGACGTCCATTTGCGTCAAACACGGCTCCCGTGTCCATAGAAATATTGCAGCTTTCGTCGGATACGGCGAGTTCATTTTTATATTTCAACGATCGGATGTTGAGTGCTTGAAATGCCATCTGTTGAAGTTACGTCGAGAGCGTCAAGTATTTCGGGAAGATGAAGGGATAAACTATTACATGGTGACAACATTTTTTGCATTTTTACGAATTTGCAGGAGTTCAAAAATTCACAAATTTGCTGCACCTACATGTGTTAAATTAATAAAATTTTGCGAATTTTACCAATGTATAATTCGCAAAAATATATGATGCGGTATATTCGTCCGTACGCGTATATCGCAAAGTTGAAGAAAATATAAGTGTACCTAACACAGTTTGATTTTCGAAGTGGGTTGGGTACTCGAAGTACCTACTACCTACTTAAAAATTAACAGTTGAAGTTAAAAAAACTAACTTCAAGCTGAATTTTGTTTATATTATTATATGATATATGTTTGTTTATATAAAATCAAACGCAGCATTATCCAAAGAATTAAAAAAATGTTTTGACGCAGTTACGGAGGATTACTAATTTAAAATGTACTGAATTCTAGATTTAACGTCCCTTCCAAAATCATGTTTCCTATAAATTTATAGACTTATTTCCTATAAAAAGTTAAATTCAGTACATTATAAATAAGTAATCCTCGGTGATTGCATTATTTTTTTCATTTTGCTGCTTTTGCTTTTATATCCCACACGTAAGGAATTTTTTTGTGTGCTTAGGTATATATAAAATCACCGTATTTTAGTCAATTATTATGATACTGGACATAAAGAAAATTACTAAACCTTTGGATATTTTTCAATATTTACGGAGCGGGCCTCGGTCGATTAATTGCATTCAAAGTCACATTTAAATGAATATTTGGAAGAAAAAAATTATTGTGTATATGTTTTACATTTGTGAATCCTGGACAAGCCAAATGATTAGCGAAGGGAAAAACAACATTTCAAAATGAAGACTACAATACACAGGTTCACCAGTTTGAAGACTACAAATTGTACATTACATCTGGAGTAAAAACTACATGAAGTGAACTAATTGTGGTACTACGAAATTGTCGTATAAATGAAGTGAAGTAATTGTAGTATTAATGAAGTGAACTATTGCTGTACTACAGGATTGTAGTACTAATGAAGTGAAGTAATTGTAGTACTACAAAAATGTAGTGACCTACTAAAAAATTTCAAAACCATGGGGAGGGGAGGGGTGTTTCAGTTTCCGAAAATTTCTTCATGCGGTCCCAAAATTTTTCATTCGCTCCTAACATTTTTCAAACCGTTGGGGTGGGGGGGTTGTTTCCAAAATTTTCACATAAAAAATGTACTATTTGAAGTATGTACTCGCACTTTCGATAACTTTGAAGTGTGTGTACTTTGTAGTGTGCACTACACTTCAAAAGGTGTGATGCGTACACTTCAATGTAATGTAGTACTAAGAATGTTCTTAGGTTTTCACGGCCACTCAGAATCTTCATGTTTGTGTTAACTGGGGTATTATGCCGTGTTGTTGCTGATCAGCCCTGATGATGGACCCTGCAATGGGATTCGAAACGTCGGCCCGAAAGGTCGTAACAACACGGCATAATACCCCAGTAAACACAAACATGAAGATAATGTAGTACTACATTGTAGTAGTGAGTACAGAGCGGACCCATCACTACAAATGATGTAACCTACACGCTGATTACACTTTGTAGGTTTAGGTATTTTTTCATAGACCAAAATGCGGGGCCACGCCACACGCAGACAGTCAAATTTAAAGATTTAAATTTCTCAGCACATATTGTTTTGTCTCACTCTTGAATATATTAAATATTTGGGTGACAAGAATTGGCTGTGACACCGTCTGCATTCTTAATTATGGGCTGAGAAGAAAGCGATAGAGTTAAGATATTATGTTACGTATTTTTTACGCACTTGATAGTTAAAGTTATAAAAATATTTTCGTTGATTAATATTTTTAGTTGTCACTCAGAAAATCAAATATTCCGGAGGCTAGCTTATTTATTAACGTATTTTGAATGTCGTATAATGTACCGTTGGTTATACATACAATGTCTCTATTTATTAGGTCTATTTTAATTGCGGAGGGTAAATACAAAGTATATTATTATTTGTATCTTGTCACAAAATAATAACCTTTTATCATCAAATAAATACAAAACCATAATACGAAGGCTGAAAAAGACTGAATCATTTGTTGGAGGGATAAAAAAATACACTTTCTTTGACATCCGTCAACCGCTGAAGGGATTAGTTTTTTTAATTATTAATTAAGAACGAAAATGTATTTATGTAGGTGCTTTATGCATACATAGCAAGGGCAGCAATAATTAATTAATAAAAAATAAAAATGTATTTAATGCAGTCAGCGAGCATAATTAATTTAAATGTACTAAATTCTGTATTTTTGTATTTATCCCTTCCGAAATCATGTTTTTCATAAATTTATAGGTTATGTTTCCTATGAAATCTCGAATTCAGTAGATTTTAAATTAGAAAACCACGATGAATGCATCATTTTTTTATATTGCTACCTTTGCTTTTATACCCACACTAGCTGGTTGGCTTGAGACCATAATTCGGTAAGTGTAGAATTGTGTTGACTTCTTTTTTTTGCTGGTTTCGGCACCTGTGATTGGATTGCCTTGATGGACCGTCTTCGCTTTGCCAAAATATCATTACACTCTAGAGAGAATCTTCCAAAACTATCTAGAGCAATCCGAAATCTCATAGAACTTTCTGGAATCTTCTAGAACTCTCCATTTCCAGAACCTTTTAAAGCATTATAATTCTTTCAAGAACCTATAGACACACCGACGCACTCCCCCACTCAGTTTGGAACTTATAGATCTTTCTGATAGCTTGTAGAACTTTCTCCTTCCAGAACCCTCTCGAACTTTCCAGAACCTTTTAAACTCGCTGACACACTCTGCGTCTCAGTTTGGAACCATATAGAGCTTTCTGAAACTTTCTCCATCCAGAACTTTCTAGAGCATTCTGGAACATTATCTTAATCTGCTGGAGCCTTCTAGACTCACCAATAAACTCAGTCACTCAGTATGGAACCTAATAGAACTTAACAAATCCTATAAAACGTTCTCCTTCCAGAACTTTCTAGAGCCTTACCGAACGTTCTGGAACCTTCTAGACTCACAGACACACTCCGCTTCAATGTTTGGAACGTTAGAGAACTTTCGGGAATCTTCTACAAAGTTCTCTTTCCAGAATATTTGAGAACTTCATTGAACGTTTTGGAACATTCTAGACTCATCGACACAATCCGCCACTCGGTTTGGAGCCTTATAGAACTTTCGGGAATCTTCTAGAACATTCCCCTTCCTGAACTTTCTAGAGCTTTACCGGACATTCTGGAACGTTCTTGACTCACCGACACATTTCGCCACTTAGTTTGGAACCTTATAGAACTTTCGAGAATTTTCTAGAACCTTCTCCTTCCAGAACTTTCTAGAGAGGATTTTTCCGGAACCTTCTAGACTCACAGACACGGTCGGCGGGCCCATTTTGAACCAAACTTTTCTATGAAGCACATTTTCGTCACCCACTCCCACCCATGCTCAGCCACCCCCACCAAACTCGCATACTTTCGATGTGACACCAAAGCCCATCTACTACCATAACCACCAGGGTGTGGTTGTTGCTGGTTGTGGAGAAAACTTGGTGGATAGGGAAACACGGTTTTCTTTATATATATATTGACTAGCTGGTGGGCCCGGCTCTGCCAGGGACCATACTTCGGTGAGCGTAGAATTGGGTTGACGTCTATTTTTTGTTGGATTCGGCACCTGTCATTGGAATCTTATAGAAATTTCTGAAACTTTCTTCATCCAGAACTTTCTAGAGCATTCTGGAACCATCTCTAAATCTTCTGAAATGTTCTTGAAGAAATGTCACCTATTTTACCCGACTGGTCTTAAAGAATAAGTATACAAAATTTGGGTCAGATCGGTCAAAAGGTACAGATTTGCACGGAAAATATATCAGCGGTGGGGGTGGGGTGAACGGTGAGGGAGAAAATGTCATCTATGTTACCCACCGGGTCCCTAAGAATATGTGTCAAAATGTATGTCAGATCGGTTGAATATGAATATTATTGTTTGTTATGAACCTCGGAACAATTTTGCTTAAAGCGATCAGCTCGAAAGTATCAAAATTGAAAATTAATCACAGGCAGTATACATTATTGTTCTTTATTTTAAAATATCGCGAAACGATTGGCTGCACTTTCTCATCAATTAAAAGGTTTTATTTAAGCATAGAGAAGCGAGTGTAATCAAAAAAATTTAATTTGAAAAATGTTGTATCTAAATATTTATCAATATTAAAAGAGTAGGTACCGGCGCCTTTTTTTTCAAATAATTTGCGCGAATTCAAATGCAACGTTGTGTCAAAAAGAACTTTAGAAGATTTATGATTTTCGACATTCACAAATTTACATTTTTATTTTTATAATTATTATAAATAAATAGTTGGTATATAAAAACAAATTTAGTATACAAAAACATCTTCGTATTCGAATGTAATATTGTGCCAAAATTTCAGAGCCATCGGTGAACAACTTCCACAGATTATCGATTATTTTTCAAACGAATATTAACATTTTTATTTATATACATTAATAACAATAGATTAAAATAATGTTTCTGAATAAATATAAATAAAAAATAAAAACAACATTGTCTAACATCTGTCCACTTATGATTTATTATTTTATGTAGGTATCTATGGAATCCGCACATTCAATATTTTTATAAAATTACCAAATACGTATTACGACGTGAGGTTCAGATCCTCATGACCTGACACCCCTCCCGTCATCACCAGCTAGTTCAGTCGGAGAAGAATGGGACTAACCTTACTCCTCAATTTCAATCTCAGGATCCTCTCGGTGATGTGCACGCTGAACTCTCTCTCGAGCCGCATCAGGTGCCTCTCATATTAACAAGTTCAAGTTGCAACAGATTAACAAAGATGGGTTCACATAACAAAACATTTTGAGCAGTCAACATAAGAATTTATTCAATAAATTACTAACAATTAGCTGTGTCATGAAAGGGCGACAACAGGCAAATTCAAAGATATCGCTAAATTTGGTTCATTAAAATCATATTTTCTAATTTAAAATAAATTGACCTCTTCGCGACATTGTCGCTGACGGCCGCACGAAACAAGGGAGAAGGCAGCCTAAACTATAGGCGATGGCGCCAGCGCAAATGTCGTGGAACGGGATATCATCAGGTTAGAGTTTACAATTAAATAGGATGAGACACATTTAACACCTACAACAACGCATCGACATGATGCCCGAAATGTCCTTATCGCTGGATAGATCACTGATGCTGCGTATTTCTTCCAAACCTCGGCGCTTTACAAAACTTTACATTATGCCGCGACGTCCCGCGAGGCTGAATGGAGTGAAAGGTACTTGAGATGAGACTGAGATCAGAGAATACCAATTTCTTCTTCTGATATAGAAGACGCGAACTGCACCGTCCAGAAGACATCACGCCATGGTGTCTTCCTCCAGTTCAGGATAAGATCGGCATCCAGTGGGTCGATGGATACACCTTCTTACGCCACCATGTGGATCCTTGTCTTATGCCTTGTCTCAATAGGCCGCAGGCTTGACATCCGGAGATGGGGTCACATCGTGAGCCCGACGAAGGAACCCTGATATAAAATTGAATTATTAGCATAGCTCTACAATTTAACAATGTTATCTCCTTCTACTGCTATGCTACATAAAATTTCGTTTCTTCGTTCATGGGCTTACCAGTAAAAGGATGCGAAGGTTTTACATGTTGACACTATCTCTGGCGAAACCCGAATGACGCCATCTTGTTTCGCGTTGACCGATAATGCGGCGACGGCCGGTAAGGTTCGTAGATGTACACGGCACCGATTATGCACGCACAGTACCTACGCGTAATAACATTATTTTATCGATGCAATATTACGCGCGGTGATTAAAAAAAATCTTTTCTTATCAAGTGTTCCGCGAAGGAGTGTGGCGAATATGATTTATTACGTCACAGTATTTTAAATTATCTACCCACCCAAAAACGTTTTCATTATAAAATCGAAATACATAGCCGAAAATCTCAAAAGGATTATAGAATATTTTGCGTGTCTATAATAAATAATTAAATTAAAAAATTATGCTTATGTTTTGAGTACCATAGTATTTACGTATCCTGAAAAGATTAAGATGTTATACTGATATGTATAAATTTACGTTGAAATAGATATTTAATAAAAGAGTGAAATGGTGCTCAAATTTTAAAATAATTTGGTTAACTTAAATGTATTGCGCGTGCAAATTATTGTTAACATTGACAAATTATACTTTGACTGAGACCAAAAATTACATATAGTTACACCGGAAATTTAAATTTCTTAAGACCGAATTACTATTTTCGTGCAATTTTTCTTCTTCAATTCGGCCAAAACCTTATTTGTAATTTGTATAATCATTACAATGTGTAACACATTTTATGCGCATGGATCTATATTTATATAATACACCCGCTAGATTTATGGAACACAGCGGGGTACTGTTCCGCGTTGGGAAGGCGCGAGCGAGCGGTCCGACCGAAATATTTACGTTGGATTCAGCGGCTTTACAAAGAACGGGGATTTTTGTTTAGATGAAAAATACGAGAACTTCCATCAGATGCATACCGCGCTCTTCGTTACCGCGAAATAAATCTCTCAGAGTGGGCATCAGCCGCCATGCGCTGGGTGCGTAAAACTTCATTTAAATTGGTCCCTAGTGTAGTCCGAGTGGATGGACGACACCTTGTATTCATTAAAATAAAACACAAATTACTTTGTTTTCACCACTATATTAGATTAAAAAATCTACATGTTTGGAGAACAATGTTCTCTTCATCAGGATTATTGTGTACCTTGTATTCCTCGGGTACTCAATTAACTTCAGACGAGGTTTTGGAATATTACATTTTTATTGAAGCAGGTAGCTGTATTCGATATGAGTGAACTTCGATATTTTACAAGAGGCGTACAAGTTTTTTTTACCACTTTACACTGAGTGCATTTTATGCTCATGCAGATACCACGAATCGAAATGGTTCAATTCAATTCAATTCAATTTTTTATTTATTCCGTAATATGTATAATATATTACAAACTTTATATTCAAGGCATACATATTATGAAGTTATATCTAAAAATATACATATACAGACACACACACACACACACACATATATATATATATATATTAAAATAATCATATTTATTATTAAACAATTAAAAATGACCTGTACAATCTGGTCAAAGGTGTAAGAGAATCCTACTTCGGAAAACCCCCTCAGACACATAAAAGACATGATAAATTTGTGTCACTAAATATTTATGATTTATTTATTTATATTTATTCGGAAAACCAACAGCTAACAATAATCAAGTTAATACAACGAATGGAAAACCAATAAAAACCAATTACAGCTTTTCACTGGTAGTGACAAAATGTCGTATTTTTGTGGTGTACATATATATAATATAGTATTTCGATGAAACTATAATATATAATTTATTTAATGGAAAATAATAAAACATATTTTATTTGAAAAATGGATCGGAAAGCAAGCGTCGCACACGAGAGTAGAGTTGTTTTGAATAAGTCTAAATTATACTTTTTTGTGTGTACAGTATGAGTTTTGCCTGTAGTGAGCAGAAACAAGGGACGTAAAAAGAAGAAGGTTGGTTCTTAGAACTATAGACGAAATATTGATCAAGAGCTTGGATAATAATTCAGGACAATCTAATAAGCCTGAGGATATTTTTAGCAAGAAAATTAAGTCTGTTAATTCACGATGTTTTTGCAGCATTATTTATTTATTCAATATTCATTTATTTATTTATATTATACATTAACTAATATGTAAGGAAGGATTCTCCTCTAACCAATTATTATATACAAATTTTGTTATATTTTAACTTAGCGTCGTATCGTAAAATATGTATTTATTTTTTTTATTTATAAAAATAGAGATTCGAACACGAAATACGTGTCACATCAATATTCTTACTATTTTCAAATTAAACTAAAAGCTTGCGATTTGAAAATAGGACTAACTCGCTGGTCTGGAGTGAGATTCGAACCCGCGACCTTTGGATCACGAGGCGAGAGTCCTAACCACAAGACCAACAAGCTACTCTTTATATTTAAGTTGTCCGAAAGCTGTAAGAAAACGTATTACATTTTCATTTTCCATAAATATATTTGTCGACCATGTTCGTCGGCAACTTTAAATATATCGGAACAAACGTACATTCAGAAATATTCCAGATTTTTTTGCGAAATTATTTGTTTGAACTCGTGTTTGATGTTTAATGTTAAACACTCTTCGCAATATTTAAAACATCTCCCATTCGAACGGCTCCGTCTCTTAAACAATGACGTATTTTCATTTAGCAAAGTGCCTTATTAAGGGAATGAAACATATTTGTCGAATAAAATGTAAAATATTGTACTTAAATTGTAAGGAATATTAAGACAAACAATCATTCAACGTTACTGGCAAAAATTTGTTTCGAGCTCCCGGAAAACATAAAAAATGATTTGTAAAAGCGCTCCCCGCGTGGGTCGCTGTCCCCCCCGCCACAATGCTCCGCCATTTTATCTCGTCAAATCAAAAACTGATTTATTCGCCAGCTTTCTCGACAGGTTCAAATCGGCTTTTGTGTCTTTCAAATTTGATAAAAGGATTTTTACGATAATTGTGATCTGGCTCGGTGGGTTAAAGTCTTTGTAAATAAAAATAGCAATTTTGCAATGAGACTATGAGGACCAAATTTAACTTTCATCGATTTTATAGAATATTTGTTGCGATGGATATAAATGATTGACGTTTTACTTTTTGTACATGTATGAATCACTGATTTTGGCTTGTATATAAATGACAGTATTAAACTTTTATACTTTAACTTTACAGTATCAAAAATTTACGCGAGGGAAACCATCGTTAAATATTAATCCGTGGATACGGGTAAAACCTAAAAGCCTAAAAACTGTCAGCCAATTCTAAATAATATATTTACTTGAAAGGGTTAATTTATAAAATGTTTCGTGCTATGTTAAATAGATCATTCGGATTAGAAGTTTTGTTTTAACTATTTCGCGAATTTGTAATAATTTAATGGTGATGAATCGTTAGATCTACGACCCCTCCGGAAATACAAATCGAATTGTGAGGATGTCCGCGTAGCGAGAGGTTATATTAAGTCTTGATTGAAACAAAAAGTATGTCAATAATTTAAAATAGTATTTTAAATATAACAAATATTATTTTTTCATTTCTAGGAGATTCGGAAGGTCGTGGAAAATCGACAACTCTAATTTTTATTAATGCGACACAAATCGATTTCCGCGGAAAATCATTGGCTGAATATCGTGGACCCGAACCCCCGAACTGTCGACACCTCGCAGGAGAGCAGCCTGGCCAAAAAGCGGCCTAACGCGCGTGTGTTTTGCACCCCCAGGCAGATGCTTTTGACCAAAAAATAGGAGCTCTTCAGAAGGGAGGAGAACCAGCCGGCTATACCAGATGACACCACGTCTGGTGAATATGGCGACATCATTATGGGATCCCGACTGGAAGCGACAGGGGTAGAGGGCTCGCCTATGTATACAACATATGCAACGAGCGCACAAGATATTGTAGAATTAAAAGAAAGATTAAAATGAGGACGAATTAAGATGAGGACGACCATAACGACGTCCTCGTAAAGAATGCGATGAACTTCGGATGCTTCAGACAGTTCACTCATGTTTGGGTGACTCGCTGGGAAATTCTGAGGGGATCTAGTTAATTTTATGTTTTGTTCATGTTGCGTTAATATGTTGCTCATGCACTGAGTGATTATCTGCCGGTCCTATGCCTACCTAGTCGGATATCACACTGTATTTTTTTTGTGTTGTTTTCTTTTCCCGACTACAGAATTGTCAGTCTCAATTGCCGCCTCCTGTGAGCTTCGTTTTCTTTTTAATATGTATCAATTTTTTATTCTTTATACACTGTTTTTCAACTTTGATTGCTTTTGCTTTTTTAATTGGTTTTCGTATTACCTATTTTTGTTTTATATATGTATATTTTAATACATATCTGTTTATAGTGAAATATCTGCTATTGTTATATGTATGTTAAGTTTATTGCTAATATAGACATATTTATAGGTTGGGATAGTGAATAACTTTGATTCAGCGGCCGTGCCGCTTCGCAACGGTTTATGCGACCGGTGCGGAACAACACGGCTTGTTGTAGTGGTAGTAGTAGAAAAATCTTGTCAATCTGGAGACGATTAAGTAGTTGAGATATGGAAGCTTTTGCTTTTAGAACTGTCCTGTGGTAGACTTCCCCAGGACATTTCTACTTATTTCTACAATTACGCACAATCGAAGAAATCTCTGGAACGCTCTACGAATTAGGAAACAACTGGGTTTTTCTCATATATTCTGAAACCATCATGACGTGACATTTATATATAAAAAGAGACCAACCAGCTTCCGCGCAACGGTCTTTATTTGCGTTTAACGAATGTGACATTACCAGCGATAAAATCCGCAGCTGTATAACCAGCGCATGTTTAAAACCGAGTAACCTAAATTCGGCGCGAGTGCCTACCGACAAATGACAAGATTCTTAATAAAGATAAATTATTTATAAGACTCTGACAGAGAGGAAACTATTTATATGAGAAACGTGCAGGAAAGTCTTTTATAGGATTTCAGGGCTTAGGACCTGATGAGCTGTTTTAAGTGATCTCTCATCAATTCCATCGTAAGAACGTCCACAAATTATCAAATTTTGAATGTATATGTTCCAATTCTGAAAATCTTTCGTTCATTTGTAGGGCCTTTGATAGAGAAATCTATAGTCTTTTATCGTGAACTAGTGTATACATAGATTTAATAGCTGGTGATGATACCTTTAAAATTTGAAGTGGAGTATTACACAATATTATTTTTAATGTTAATACGATATTTTTCCGAATTATTTAATATATATACTGGAATAAGCCTGAAAAACATATTTTCAATTTTATGACTCCTTTTGTACACCAGTATATATATTTTAACAATATTTTTATGTGAAGGTAAGTTCTGAGAACATAGTTTCTCGATTTTGTCCCCATTTTGATTTATTATATTGAGCCATACTATAAAAATACTTCCATACAAGTTTCTCATAAAAATAGTTTCGTCTCTGTGAGACTTTTATTATATAATCGTAATTAATTAATCATCCCTCTGGGGACAAGCTCCAGTAACTTTATTCTAAGAACATACCTACAAATAAACATATTTTAGAGGGTTCCTAGTGCGGACCTGAGCGATTTAAGTAACGTGCGTCAGTATATTATGAGAGACAATCTATTCAAAAGTGATAAAGTGCAGCGAAGATTCTATCGTAGAACGAATTTAGTAAATTTGTGTGTAAATTATTCCTGAAACATTTAAAGACTTTGCGAATTACAGAACAGTGCTCCAATTAGATTTGTGTTCGGTGACTTTGAATAAATAAAACAATAATTAATTTTTAAGTGTTAATTTGCCTCTCACATAGCCACGTCCCATGATAATATTTATGTGAATTTGTCGCGAGCACGCAGAAGTAGACAAGACCAGCCTAGCGCACCCGGGTTATCAAACATGATAATTGATTTGTCTGTCCGTCCGTCTGTCTCTCCGTAACTTCGTAAAAATTCCGTAATCTCGTTCACGGCTAAAAAAACAAATTAAACGGCCGGATACGGGACTTGAGCCCCGGGCCAGCAAACCCGAACCGGTCGTTTAACTCGTGTCGCTACCTTCGCCGCCGCCTCTACGTGGACCGTCAAAAGTAGACTTTAAGTATGTACTAGGGCTTAGCAAAGGCCCCAACAATGTTCCGTCATTTTTGACGGGTTACATCTATTACCTACTATATGATATAATAGGGCTTAGCTAAGACGCGAACCATTTGGCTAGTTGGTTATTATTTGCCTTATTTCGGCTCACTACGACGTGGGTGCAATAAATTATGGTTCGGAAGCCACTCCATTGTTCCGCGCTAACACTCTGCGTTTTTCTTTCTTCTCCTGACTTTCGACCCTGCCTAGTCTTTGGACCGATTCTTGGATATCTACGACCGCGTTGTGACCCTGGCCTGATTGGAAATCGGTTTTCAGGAAAACATCGAGGAATATCTCCGCTTCAACGGGAGCTCAGACCGCGCATTTTCCAGCGAACTGACTTCATCTGTCAGAGGAAGCGAGCTTCGTCGAATCTCCCTTGTTCCTGTCCGGAACAGTTGTCTTCTGGATTCTTATAAACACAAAGTCTGTAGGTGCATAAAAACAGTTTAAGCGTATTTTACTGTAATTTTTTTTGTATTGTTGTTTTCGGCTTGTTTTATTACGCCTATGGTTTTATTTGATAACATAAGATAAGATTACAAAAATTATATTTAAATATCTTACAGCCAGCGCTTTACATGAATAAAGACTACACCGCAGTTACGTGCTTCAAATTAAGGGATTCTTGATGTGTAAAATCTTTCCTCTCGCTTTCCTGCAATCTGCGGCAGTGATTTTGTAAAAAAGGACGGAAATGCGTAACAGAAAATAAGACGCCGGGAAGCACGCTCAATTTCATCACAACGAAGACGCACACTTCCAAGAGTCGAGGCTTCTGATTTTATATTATTTTATTTTATAGCGTTTGGATGTTGTGACTTCGATATATTTTGGCATATATCTTCGAAACTGTCCAATAAATACTTTTTTTGACATTAATTCAAAAAATAACTACCCTTAATGATTTACATCCTCAAATTTTATGTAATTTATGCGATTATTTTAAAATATTTATTCAAAGTTTTCATACCATATCTATGGCGGTACACTACTACAATCTATGAAAATAAATAAAAACATATAATTGACCAAACACATTTCTTAATAAAAATGCATATGTAGACATACGGTACCTACCTAGTGCGGCAAAATTCAATAATAAATAATTGCACATACATTATCTTTACTTATATTTATTAATTAATAAATATATAGGTTTTTTAAGGTATAGCGTTTTTACATTTAGATGTTAATTTTTGTCGCATTATTTGCGACTACTGTAAGGCTCGCTCGTTTTATTTTTATAAATATGCAGGTATAGATACTTTAATGTGTAAGTGAAGTGAAGTGATACATATATACCAGCGTATTTCCGTAGTAAGACTACGCTTCCGAGTTTTACCCCAGGGCCCTAGATAATACTCATCACAGGAGTGAGATGCGGAGTGTAAATGTACGACTGTGTGAAGAAAGGAAATTGAACAGAAATTCAATTGATATGATCGAAGTTGTAAATCGCTAGAGGAACCGTCACGGCCCGGGAGGTGTAAATTTAGTGGCATTACGGTGCCAGACAGCAGCTAGCGAGCGTACCAGACAGCAGCTATCGAGCATGCCAGACAACAGCTAGCGAGCATGCAGCCACTAAAACATCACTAAACGCTGCTATAGACGTCTGTTTACTGTCCCGGAGCTCACTCGGCTCGCAGCCTCAAACCGTGTCGTTCAAATACAATGTTTCGTGTTAGCTGTATGCCGTATTTTGTATATGTACCAGCAGTAGGATGAGGGAGACAACGCGTAGCTGATTATGGGTGAATGTTGTATGCAATACAAAATTGCTTCTCGCACTGTTTGGTGAAGGCATATGGTACCATCACAATTTCATGTGATATGTGATTTTGTCTAAAATGATTAGTTGAAATCTTTACCTAAAGGAAATTTCTAACCGCTTAAGCAAAGATAATGTTATTTATTTTTATTTGTACTGGTTACAACCGGTCACGAATGTCGTTTATTTTTACCACATGTTTCAGCCGCGAGTTAAGGCTGGGAGAACAGTGTTATCTAGAGTATTGGTAGCGTTAGAGACGGATATTTTTTTAATATAAAATTATGCATTTTGTGCGTTCTATATCCCATTGTTATTGAATACCTCCTTACAACTTTGCGCCATCTAGAAGCTTAAGTGAGGGACATTATTACATAGAGAATTATATCTTATTTTTATTTTTATACCTCATCATTATTTAAGCCATTTTTAGTGTTAGTGACGGACATAGTTACATGTATTTCAATGAAGAATTCTTTCACCAATCGGCCTTTTTACATTTTTGCATTAAGAAAAGTCTATAAAGTATCCCGATAATGTTCGTTCACGAGTTGGAAATTCTGTTCAGCATAAAACATATTATAATGTTCAACGAATGATAGCTCTATGCACAAATATTTAAGAGTTTCAGGAAATAATTAAAAGTATCAATAGGAATCGTGCGATGGTTGAAAACATCCTCAATCACCCCACCGATAATTAAAAATATATATATCCATAGCGTGTATGTACGTTGTACGTGTACCGATTTCAATAAACATATTATTATGTATTGCCTCATGCCATTGTACGTTGGGTAATTTTTAAGAAATATATTTGAATAATTTTAAATGTTTTTCGAGGTCGCAAACAATACTGAATAGACCCGAAACCGCTGTATTTGCGTATCCTGCGCCCATCCCAGTTACAGCGGTGCTCCGCAGCCCGCCAAACTGACAGTTTCGGCTTTTGGAGGAACATTGTTTGATCATTTAATGGCAGTCGGGTATTTAGAGATTTTCCAAAGAAGGACAAATTAGGAGTAAAACTAACTTAAATAAGACTCAAACTCTCAGTAAAAGTAGTGACAAATGGAAAAAGTTTTTCTAATCTATCTAAATATATAATAACTTCGTTGTCCGTCTGTCTTTTCATCTGTCTGTCGATTCGCAAGGTCCGTAACATGCTAGAATTAAAATTTGAGATTATTAGTGAGTAAAATTACGTCAATTTAAAAAACGAACGGTTTTCTAATCATAAATTTTCAGCTTTAAAATGCTGCAATTATTACTTCCCGTGACTTTTCACAGGAGTGCAGCTATGAGTCGACTACAATCAAAAGACAATTCCCTAGCTTTGTTCGGTAAGAAAAAAGTGGTGGAAAGTTGCCTGGCAAGCCCGTACTATGAGCCTCAATATGATATTCCAAATCTATACATATAAAACTCAATGTCTGTCTGTCTGTCTTTTCTCTATACAAATCCACACCGTTTGTCCAATTCGATCCAAATTTTACATACTTATGCTTTGGGACACGGCGGGTAACATAGGCAGCATTTCCCCCCTATTCTTTTACCGCTTCCCCTCCGCTGATATATTTTCGATGAAAATCTGTACCGTTTGCCCGCTCGCTTAAAATTTGGAAACTTATTCTTAAGAAATCGGCGGGTAACATATGCGGCATTTCCCCTCTATTCTTTTAACCCTTCCCCTCCGTTGATATATTTTCTATGCAAATCTGTACCGTTTCTCCGGTCGGACTCAGAATTTGGAAACTTATTCTTAAGAAATCGGTGGGTAACATATGCGGCATTTCCCCTCTATTCTTTTAACCCTTCCCCTCCGTTGATATATTTTCTATGCAAATCTGTACCGTTTCTCCGGTCGGACTCAGAATTTGGAAACTTATTCTTAAGAAATCGGCGGGTAACATATGCGGCATTTCCCCTCTATTATTTTAACCCTTCCCCTCCGTTGATATATTTTCTATGCAAATCTGTACCGTTTCTCCGGTCGGTCTCAAAATTTGGAAACTTATTCTTAAGAAATCGGCGGGTAACATATGCGGCATTTCCCCTCTATTATTTTAACCCTTCCCCTCCGTTGATATATTTTCGATGCAAATCTGTACCGTTTGTCCGGTCGGACTCAGAATTTGGAAACTCGACAGGTAACATAGGCTATATTTCCTTCCTCCTCCTTTACCTTTTCTCCTCCCCCTGATATATTTTCGATGCAAATCTATACCATTCGAATGAAACCTTTGTTTCCCCCACAAATTTATTTTCAACTTAACCCTTAACCCATGCAACGCCGGGTACGAACAGCTAGTAAATATATATTTTTTAGTTTAAAAAAGGTTACTTACTTTAGAAAAATGTATTTTGTGTTCATGTTTTGCATCGTAACAACACACATATTTTTGCTCACATCCTTTTGAATGCAGTCTATGTAGCTATAGTAAAGTATTATTTTCCTCGTGAGCTATTCATATTTATTTTCTTTCTTCTCAAATCTTGCGCTGCATTCAGGGCGAACGCAAACTTCAGTTACATATTTGATTCTGATTATATCTTTATTAGCTGTATTTATTCTATATAATTATCAAAATGTTTCAATATACGTTTTTTAAGAGATTCTTTAAATTCACCTCCATTTTACTTTTAAAATATTACACTGTATATTTTAAAAATACGATCTGACCCTTAGAGTATATACAATCCATAGAGACCATATTATTTCGAAACTTGTAAGAATTTTGTTAAAAGAGGCGTGGTCATTCGGTGAGACTGGACAATTCGTTTTTAACACGTGTTTGTAATTTGTTGCTAAAACAGGGCTACCACAAATGAACGATTCTCTGTGAATTCTCTTACAATAAAGTAGCAATAAATGATAATGCCTTTTATATGTGGGTAAATTTATTTATTTTAATTTATTTTATTACAATTTTAAATATCACCACAACAATAATTATATAAGGAACTGCAATAATAATAATAATTATTATTATAATCGAGGATTATTTATATCATATCAAACATAAACATTTAGTTATCTGCATTTGTACAAATATTTAGAAAATTACGTTATTTACATAATATACATTGTTTGTTTATACACATAAAATACATTGTTTGAAAAAACAATATGATGAAGTACATTAATGGAATTAATAATAAATATAAAATTTTAATATAGTACGCTATTGATTTCGGAAGATAATTAATCTGTTGAAATGTTGTCTCACTCTGAATTTTAATTCCTGAACAATATTTGTTAAATTAGCAATTTTTTTCAACTGTCGACGATTTGACTGTTGCAATGTTGCAACTTTTCTCTGCAATTTAACAATACTTTCATTTCTCTGAAACAATTGTTTTTTTAAAGCTAATTTTCTAGGAGTATCGACGTCTGGTGCTGTTACACTGTTGTGAGTATTGAACACTACCTGAAATTAAACAAAATCCATTATATATTATGCATTTCAAATAATTCATAAAAGTGAACGGAAACATATATTACACTTAAATAAAGAACTAAAAAAACTATTTTAGGTAAAACGTAATATCTATACTTACATGGCTAATTTGTTTTCTTTCCTTCTGTCAAAATGTACATTCAAGAAGTGATCTGAGCAAACACAACTGTGATTTCCGGGATTCCAATTAATCCTTCCCACAGCATGGATCCATTCACTTTTTTTTACTTCATTTTTTGGGAACCTACAAAAAATGATATCCCAATCCGAATACTTTAAATAATAAATAATAAATAATTTGTATTCTAAAATTTTAAGCACAGCCCTGTCGGTCCAATATGCTTTGTCATAAAAATACCACATTGAGCTTAGTTAGATCCATACAATGTAGTGCCTTCTCATTCTTACTCCTAAAAATTCAGAATTTTTAAAGGAGAAAAAAAGAGACGGATATATTTTAAAATGTCGGCTATCTAAGTAAATAATTTTACAGTTCGTATTGGTTAAACATTCATAGACATATTTTGATTTAAGTCATCAAAAACATCTTCAAAATAGCATTCTCCGAATTATTTGTGTAATAAAATCAATCAAAAATAAACGTTCTAGGATTTTTTAAACAAAAGTAAATGTTTGCACTTGGTTTGTTGTTAAAATTATGAAATAAAACGTATATATGTAAAATTTTCATATTTTGGATAAAATACCTGTGATAACTGATATGTTTCTTCCCGTTTCCAGTCCTATTGGAACACCCCTTCATTGCACAAGAAGGCATATCAATTTTTTGTAATATTTGCACGTAAACACACAATAATTTATCGAAAATACGGATAACAAATCTGTCGGTTCTGCCGTTCTCTGCCCGAGTTTTGAAACTCGGGCAAAGAGAACCCTTACAAAGCAATTAAAGACGTACTCGACCGGGTGATCTTTTTGTCCCTTTTTGTCTTATGTGTCACTATATTGTTAAAACTGAGTAAGCTTTATGTTACCACGCGTACGGGTTTGGTAAAATGTTTAGTTATCCCTCTATGGATTGTATATACTCTAAGATCTGACCCAAATTTTGTATACTTATTCTTCAAGACCCGGCGGGTAACAAAGGCAAAATTTGAATCCTCTCCCTATACCCCACCCCTCCCCCTGATATAATTTCTATACAAATCTACACCGTTTGCCCGATCTGACCCAAATTTCGCATACTTGAACCCTTCCCCTGATATATTTTCTGTAAAAATCTACACAAATCTACACTTTGCCGGTCTGACCCAAATTTTGCATTCTTATTCTTTAGGTCCCGGTGGAATACATAGGCCATAATTCCCTCCTGGACATTCCATCCATCCCATCCTAGATTAAATGGAAACATTTTTATAAGAGATTTTGAAAAACATTAGAAACTGTGAGTTCTACCACAAACTAATTTTTAACTTAATCCTTAACTCGAACAACGCCGGGTATGAACAGCTAGTATAGCTATATAATTATACACCAGGCTGTAACGGTCACACCAAGTGCAGGATCTACTTCACGGATTGATTATCCATGTATATTTTAAATATAAAACTATTTAAAGAAAGACAAACACGGGAAGAAGCAAACATAAACATCCCAACGTTTAACTACCCTCGGTACTTCCGCGCTCGGTTCAGATCCCAAACATCCCGCTCCATATCCGCTCGTGCCAGGGAGTGACGTGAAGTTGCTGTTTGTCAATTTCCCTCGGGTAAAACGAGCATCCGAGTTATTCCCGAGGACGGATCATTGCTCGCTGCATCCTAATCATATGATTTCCAGGGACGGTGCATCGCGTGTTACGGGACAAACCGTCATCATGTTCACACCAAATTTGTATTGAAAACAACATTTATTTATGTGTTTAATATCAATATTTATTTGTTTTAAATATCACTCTCAATGTTGATTTATCTATGAAATTGGATATCACCGTATTGATTAAAAATTGTTTATTTTACCACCCAAAAAAAATCATTAATAATTTACTTTAAGTACATTTATAAATTGTCAGTCCCGCAATGGGTCGGAGAGTCTTCATCTTAGTTGTTCTTAGGAAATTTTTCAGAGGAATTCCGAGACCGAGTGAGGAATTCCGAAATACGAAGGACTTGCGACGTCGAGGATGTCGTCCGATGGAGAAAATCTAGAAGATCTGGAGAGATCATGTGGAGAGAGCTTGTTCTGAGAGAGTAGTGAGCGTAGCAGCGAACAAGCTGCCGTCGGGTACCAGACTTCCAGGAAGATCGCATAAAAGTTGGCGAGATAGCTGAACATCTGTATCCCAGAAACGAGGTCCGAGCGATGACAGGACGCAGTCCTAGATGAAGTAGAAGAAGAAGAGATTTCTAAATGATTTATCATTGGAATTCCATTTCGTTAACCTTTTAGTTTACGTTTTCATAATTGTCCGCTGTATGAAACTACTCGGGTAGTTTTACCTTCAAAATTACCTTGGATCATTTTAAATTGGGATTTTTCAATAATATTTGGATAAAAACATCATTTTTTATTCAATATTGCTGTCTTAACATTTTTTTGTTATAATTAAGAGAAATAAAAATTCTATGCATCTTTAATTTTTTATTGAAAGTACCTTTTATATAAAATTTCAAGAAAAAAGTGATATATTAAAATAAAAATCTAGCCAATCCAACGGATAATTTAATTGTGGGGTATAAAAGCAAAGGCAGCAATATCCAAAAAATACAAAAGTGTTTTAAATGCAGTCACCGAGAACAACTAATTCACAATGTACGGTATTCTTGATGTATCTTCCATTTCAAAATAATTGTAGGCTATATTATTTATTTATTTTGCATTTACTTTGTGGAATGACATGATAATTGATAAATAAATAAAATACTTGTGTAAGACCTCTTTTGAATTTAAGTTATACAAGACTAGTTTCGAGAACTACATAATGTTCTTATCTACCTTCTTTTTATTAAACATCGAATTCAGTACATTATAAATTAGTGATCTTCAATGACAGCATTATTTTTTTTTACCTTGCTACCTTTGCTTTTATACCCCACAATTTTGATAAATATTTGTAAAGATATTATCTAATTAGAAAAGAGTTTTTATTATTTTTAAGCATATTGTGCGTTCTTTCAAATTTATATAGTAAATGTATTTTTTAAACTATATATTATGTACACTTAAAATATACCTAGATCTGATCTACCTGATATACTTAGACCTGATCTGTAAAAAAAAATTGTCATCATTCCGTACGAACGACATTTATGACACAAACATGTTTTCTAGATAAATTCGCTAGAATACTACAAAGAGTAAAAAATCTACATTTTCAACAAAATATATTTTTAAATTGTTTCCAGTACCAAACGTGGACGATATTTTTAAGCAACTTTCTATATTGAAAATATGCAAAGAAAAAACCAGGAATACTTGAAGTTTATGGGAAATGGAAACCAATTTATAATGCCTAAATTTAAAATAACCCAAATGCAGAACCACTATATTTATAAAGCCATTAATTACTACAATAATTTACCTATCGAAATACGGTGCATCAGTAACCTTTCAGAGCAAAGTAAAAAAATTAAAATCTTCCTAAAATCAGACACAAATTCATAAATCATTTAAACTTATAGCTTTTTTCAATATTTCATTATCAAATACTTCAGTATTTCATTATCAAATTACCTTTTATTACCTATAATTAAATTAAATGACTCGCATATTATGTACTTATATATAAAATGAGAACTGAGGCTCCCTCATCAAAATCAAGACATTCTCTTCACTGATGAGGTCTACATGACTACAGAGTATTAAAAAAAAGTCTATTTGATATGTAAATATATAAGAATTGTATTTGTACCATATATTAAATTAAAATAAAAAAACAAATTATTTTATCCCTAAATTTGTGTAAAAGATTTGGTATTTTTTAAATTAACACCAACATTCTTGTTTATAATATCGTTTAATATAAAAATATTTGGTTGAATAAATTATCGAGTGTGCCAGCCACCCATGCGTGAATTGTACCTTGCAATTCACAAACCATAACCGGCAGCGAGTAGCGTTACATTGTTATCTTTTCGATAAATTTGTGATTGTTCAGATCTCTCTCCGGAAAATAGTACTTATTATTGAATATTTTATTGAATACACATTGTATCAAGAAGGAGCCTAAACAGACTCAACACTCGGGTTTCGCATTGCAGGTTTTCAATGGTAAATTTATATATATTCAGCGAAATGAAACACAGAAGTTTGAGGATATGGTTGTGTCCTGTGAATGAAACTGGTTGGTGTATTTTCCATATCATATGTTATACATTAACATGATATAAATAATACAAGTCAAACCATATTTTTTCAAATGTTTCACCAATCGATGAACAATATCAATATGCGATACAAAATTAAAGAATAATAATACTTTAATGTATAATATTAAAAGATTAGTTGTTTTTGCAAGCACGAAAACAAAAATTTCAGATTGAATTAAAGGTATAAGGGTGGTAATAGATTTAATAAATAGAATTATGAAGTTTCCCACAATTTGAAGAGGATCGCAGGAAGTTTGACAATCTGGATCGTATTACAGGTTCAATGGGCCTAATTGTTTACTTGCGGCCCCCGGGCAGGGCTGGCTCGGGCAATCTTTAATTAAGGAACCCCCCTCGGAGGATAAAACAAACATCTCTCCGTCATAATTAGCGGAGCCTTTGAAGATTTTCATCACTTCTGCCAGCCTGCCGAGATTCATTACTTATTATTAGGCTCTTGTGTTCCAATATTCAAAACAGATTCATTTGGAAATGGAAAACGTCCAATTTTAAGATGGGTTATTAATTTAATTTCAATGTTTGCAATATGGTTTGATATTATAATAGCATCACCTTACTAGTTAATTTTCTAATGAATCATTTTAGTATATTTATCTTTATTAAATAGTGAATAATGTATCTATGAATGTATACGCCAGACCACAATCTTTTTGGATGGAAAATCATTTATTTTATACAAAAGTAATAAACCGAACACTTTTTACTATTTAGAATACTTGAGGAGATATAAGCATTAATCGACAGGTTGCGGTCAAAAATTCGTTTTTAGTTTCTTAGAAAAAATCAATAGATATTAGATAGATATTATATTAAGCATATTCCTGTTAGCAGGAGCGTTCATAGTAACGAAGACACAATAGTATCGAAACCAGTCGACATTTTACCAATAAATGTGGTTCGTATGAAAAATAAAGTTTAAAAAATTATTTTAGGTATTTATTTGCTAGCTGCAAGCAATCGTTTATACTGAGCTAATTGAAAACTACGGACTAGCCCACTTTAAATCGGTGGTAAGCCTGAAAAACACAATTCCCTTTAAATTTATACTATAATATCGATAATATAAAACAGAAAGTATCAAAAAACGTTCAAATGTTATATTTTGACGGTACCGTAAATATGTTTTGCGGCAGAAGAGCAATATTCGAGGAGAAAAATGGTCTAAACATTTGCCCTCTCGGTCGTGAAATAAATCAAACGATGAATAAAATAAAGGTACATATGGTAATAGTCGGGCTTAGCAGACATTAATATCAAACACAAAATGTCCCAAACCCAAATCCTGATATAAAATATCCGGACCTTTTTCAGGATTAAGCGTTTGCGGCGCTAAGCGGATGCGGCGCGGCGCGTGCGGGCGCTGCAAATGTCCCCCCACCACCACCCTTAGTCACGTGATGGACTGTGATTTAGCGCGCTATTCAAATTTATGCACATTACATAAATGCTAAGAAAATTACAAACAGTACGAAACTAGTTATATGACAGAAAAACAAAATTAACAATAATTTTGAATGAACTAAAAGTAGAATCAGTGATTGAAAGAATAACGTTTTTTGTTGATTTTAAAACGCTTTTTATTCACAAAAAGGGATGATTTTAAATAGTATATTCTGTTTATTCCCGCATTTTGAGGCTTACCTCACTAATTGAAAATAAGTATTTTATTTTTTTTATTTAAAAACACCTGAATTATTATTTAAGAATAAAAATTCCAAAGTATCAAATGTGCCAATAAATCACGCCGATATAATTTAATTTGCATTCTGTTTTAAAATCATCTCGTTATATGATTAAAAAAGGTTTTAAAATCAATAAAAATTATAACTTTATTAATATTGAACATTACTTAATTATCCATGTATGGATTCTAGATACTGAAGTAAACTTTGTAGTATAAAAAAACATATTAAGCATACATATAAATATTCATTAAGACTTTGTTTCCCGTAGAACACTAAAAAATATATTTTTGACCACGGCCTGTCGATTAATGCTTATTTTTTCTTAATTATTGTAAATAACGTTCAAAAAATATTGATTATAGTATTTGTATAAATCTACTTATATTATATATAGTATTTGTATAAATTTTATATTTATATATTTAAATATTTAGATTTATAAAATACTATAATCAATATATTTTTTTTAATGTCAATCTACAATGTTGTTGAGTCAATTGAAAAAAAAATTATAATAATGTTCACTTTATTACTTTTATATAAGAACAAAGGTTTTATCTAGGTCATTGCTCTAAAACATTTCAGTCTAGAATATACATTCTGATGTAAATGAATAATAAAATCCCACATTTTAGTAAAACTATGCATTTGCAGTGAATGTCTAGCCTTAATTACAGAACTAAATTAAATAAGGATTTTCATCCACACGACACAAAAAGCAGCGACGTAGAAAAACAAAAAACCTCATAAAATTATATATAAGTACAGCGGATTCAAAATCTTCATCAGCCTAGCAAAGACAAAACAAAATGTCGTCAAAATGATGGACTTTATATCACAGTGCAACATTTTTTTATGAAGCACTTTAAGAGACTGACATTTTAAAATATTTATAGGTGCATAATGTATAACTATGTATATGTTATGTATTTTTTTACTATATTATGCTTTTTTAAAGTAGTACTTTTGCTACTTTCTTTCTACTTTATATATTTTTATATTTTTGTATTTCTTGGGCATTCACTGAGTAAAAATTTCTAGATATTTTGATTGAAGTGTTTCTTTAATGTAGATTTGTTACTTATTTTACTACAAATACACGCCTGAGTCATTTACACGCACAGCATAATCTTTTATAAAACTAAATTTTCTTGTTTTTGTAATGATATTACTTTATATATATACTAACTGTAACCCGTCAAAAATGACGATACTTTTACATGTCGGTTTCTATAGAATAAGTATTTATTTATTTATATAAAAACTAAAAGAAAAATAAAGAACAAAAAGAAAGCAAAAAAAATACTATTAAGAAGTTACGGGGACAGACAGACAGACTGACGGATGGACAGACAACGAAATTATTATAATTAGGATACTTGTTCTATATTCTTTTTAGGGATTGTATATTGTGCTTGTCATGTATTACTTTACTTTATTTTGTGTAAAAGCCGCGACGCTAACAAATAAATAAATACAAAAAATTCAATATGCCTTAAATAATAAAATCAATATTAGAAACGTCTATTACGCCATTTAATTAATTAATATAATATGTAAGTAAATAAACATTTCAAAATTAATAAATATATTAATTACCTCACGAGCTTAGAACTGGAAAAGAAGGGTTACCTCTCTCGAAATATTTTCTTCAATTATTTTATATTCTTTCGTCATAAACACAAATTTAGTTTAAACTACATTATAAACTGAATAGATTTGTCACGTATAAAAAAGTCTTGATGTAATTCTATAAATTAACCAAATTAGAAACAAAGCCTTAAAAAACGTGAGGATTTGTTGCGAGGATAGCGGAAATATTTAAATTTTTCTTTTTATAACGTTCCCTTCTGGAAATCAATATTAAATATTATTTTAAGCCTTGCATTTATCGAGGGTCGGGATTTCAAACAAATCATTAATTTTATCCTCAAAACTACAATTTATCTTAAATAACATGTTTAGTATTAGGTTATTTTACTTTATATATTTATATTGCATATTTTTATTTCGATAATTGTTTAAATTGATGACGTCTAGCATGGTAAGAATAAATGAATGATATATCCATTATTGTAATAAACGTACAAAAATTAATGATATGTATTGTTGTAAAGGTAAAAAAATATAGTGGACCAAAGTGTGAATTTCATCTCTCCGCGAAAAATCTCGTATGTGTCAATTTCGGTTATGTCTTTCCGTTTTATCAAACAGGGTAAAACTCATGATTTATTCCAAGCGTAATATAAAAGTAGAACTGACACCACCGCTAGCTCAGTTTTTTAAGGTTTCCTGTAACATTTTATATTTGACGCACAGGCTACGCGTCAATTTTACGCTTAGCTTTTAAAATAAAGAACTTTATTAAAATTATATTTTCAGTCGACAAAACCTCTGTGTTACAATGTTGCCTGAGGAAAGTGATGAATGAATCCAAATAAAATTTCTTATTCAAAAACAACAAATTATTTTGTGGTGACATTATTAATATAATTAATAAAAATAAACTTAGTTTTCACTACTTTTGTATCGAAAAATATCAACACGTTTCAGAGATGGCTCTTGTATGGCTCTTCGTCAGGATACAATTGTATTCTAACAAATTAAATTCAAAAATCGAAGTGTAGACAATCAAAATAAAGAAAAAATTATATGTGGAAAATAAATTCAAAAGATAACTATTTGTAAAAAGAACCTGATTATTTATAATATTCTATTTACTATTAACACTTTTTCTTATTTTCAAAATTTCTAATTTATCAAAATGTGATTCTGTATAATTTTTAGGTAAAATTTGTAAACCCTTATTAATATCAAAAGATTGATCCGTAGCCAAAAGATGGTTAAAAAATTTGGAATAATTATTAATATTTAAACACCTTAAGAGTCCTCAACTCTAGCTCCAAAATTTCTTCATGTTTTTTCTATATAAAAATGATCACAATAATTTTTGAATTTAATTGATGTGTATATCCTGACGAAAAGACCATGGGCTCTGAACCATGTTGATATTTTTCTATACAAAAGTGGTGAAAACTAAGTTTATTTTTATTAATTAAAGCAAATGTAATTATTTATTTCAGATTAAAATAAATTTCAGTTATTTTCAGGTTTTCATGTTTTTCATATTTGAACCTAAATAAAATAGAAAACAATCAGCAGACTCAAAATAAAAAATGTGCACTTAGCTGAATTTTTTGTGAAGTTTCTCACTACGAATTCTGTACTGGGTGTACTTGTGAATATTGCACCACGCTGGAGCGTTTCGCAGGGCTCGAGGAACAAATCGCTTTTCTGTTTCACAGACTCTGCCATAAAATATCTGAGGACATGTGAGTGAAGTCAGTCCCCGCAGAGTGAAAACACTATCATTCGTGCAATACAATTAAATTTTCAATTGAGAATACATTAAGAAAATATTATATTTAAAAAATAATATACATGATCTTTAATAATACACTAGCTGTTCCACCCGGCGTTGCTCAGGGACACACAAAGGTTCCATTGTTTTGCGTAGTCTCTAATATAAATAATGTTTCCATTTAATCTAGACTAGTCTGGGTGGAATTCCGCGTATGTTACCCGCCAGATCTTAGAGAATAAATATGCAAAATTTGAATTGGATGTGACAAACGGCGTAGATTTGTATAGAGAACAAACATTGAGTTTTAAAGGTACAAATGACTAAAAAGGAGAAAACATTTTTTTACAGCCACAGTACTAAGAGCATTCACAGTATATGCATGTCAACAGAATTAAAAAGCTTTATTCAAGAATACATTTTTATTGTGAAGTTGCAATTTTTTCAGTATAAAGTTCTGTGAAATTTAAAACCAAATTAATTAATCAATTAGAAATACATACAGAAAAATAAAAATCCATGAAAAAATATTTGGCTGTTAATATTAATGCAAATATATTTTCATAGATTTGGATTTTCTCTATGTCTTTTTAATTGATTCATTAATTTGATTTTAAATTTCACAAAACTTTGTTCTCAAAAAAATTGCAACTTCACAATAAGAATGTGTTCTTGAATATAATATATGTAGGTATGTTGTATCACATTTGTCAAAAAAATAAAAATAAAATGAATTAAACGGTTAATTCTAGCGTTCATCTAGCGGCAGAATCGCAAAGTAATTTGTAACTACCGTATCAGAAAAAGTAGATTGGTCTAAAAATGGATAATATATGTTATTCAATTGATAAATGAGACTTACAGATCAGGTCGTTATATTCACGTAAATATACAAGGCTTATTTAGAGTAATTAGATAACGCGCCTGCCCCGGAAAGGAAGAGATCCGTGGTTCAAATCCCGGTAGCAGCTTAATTTTATTTATTTAGGGAATAATATTTGTTGACACTTGATATTGTAGGTTATCGCGCGCTTGGGATTCATATATCTGAAGTAAAATAAAAGTAGTGGAGATCTTCTCAGTGCGATTCTCGATTACGCCTATAAACGCCGATAAACAGTAATCACTATATGAAAATCTGTTAATTTTGTGACGTTACCAATTTATTTAGTAATACTTAAAAAAAAATTGTTGCAATATATTTTATTAATCGAGTTACATTTACAAGTTTACTAATTAAAGTTGTTATGGATCAGTTTACCTACAGTACATAGCGGACTAGGAACGTGTGTTTCATACGTTAGTAATATTATTAAGTTTGGATGTCTGCAGCGGCAGTCGGCTCGGTTCAGTCGTGGCGCCCTGCGCAGGGCCGGCGGTTGCGGCCGGCGAGGTCCGCCCTAATGTATTCCTCCGCCGCCGCCGTAACGGCAGACGTGACGCGCCAGCAAGGTGATAACGGTTCGAGTCCCGTTTTTATCCCCCGCCGTCTCCCGCAATCAATATTCCTCCCCGGCGCGCACGATCGTGCGGGATGCGGAACTCGCTTACGATGTCATCTCCGTGGGTGCGTCATAAACACGAAATAACCAGAATAGCGAGAAACACAATATGGTTAACACCCTGCGTCGCGTTGTTACTCGGCGTTTCTCCGAAGCGATTCATTAATTCCGGCGCTACCAGTTAGAGCTAGAGGTGTTAGCGCGTACCGCCTTTACTCTAATTACTTTAGCCCGAGTTTTACCCGATTCCGCTCTTAAATGTGCGATATTTACATATTTATTCTTTCCAAACTAGTCTTTCGGATTACATTATAAACGTGTTTCTGTTTCGCGAATGTAGACGCCTACCCGGAACACTACGGTATCATTATCTCCCGCGTCGCGACACCTAAACACATTTTATACGCACTCGTTTATTTTATGTAAAACAGCGATAAAGCGAGGCGGCATTAGCTAGATATAGAGATTAAACTTAACTTTATTCGAACAATTACGGGTATAATAATTACTGTCGAATAATGTATATTTGAGAGATTTAACCACCATTTTTACTTGGTTCGCTTCAGAGGTCGGAAAAAACAAAGTTTTTACGGCATACTAGCTATAACCGGTCAAAAACGACGATACTTTTACATGTCGGTTACTAAGAAATAAGTATTTATTTATTTATTCGAAGAAAAAATTTGAAAAAAAAATTGAAATTTTCTCGAAAGAAAAAAATTTTCGAAAAAAATAATTAACAGCAAAAAAAAAATTACTATGAAAAGGTTACGGACGTTATAGAAGTTAAGGCAGACAGATGAACGAACGGACGAACGGACGGACGGACAGACGACTAAATTATTGTAATTGTGGGATATAAAGATCGTGTCATGTTAAGAAAACAAATAAATTCCAGAGAGAAAATGTAAAGTCCAATAACACAATAAGAACATGGAATCAAACTTGATGATTTCACTGTCTGTCCATCTTTCTGAGTGTCCGTTCAAAACTTAATGTAACTTCCGTGATTTCGTTCGAATTCACGACCTAAACTACTAAGTTAAACGGCCAGATAACCCGAACCGCCCGCCTAAAGCATGTTGCTACCTCCGCATCTCTGTGGACCGCCGAAAGATACTATAAATATATACAACGGCTTAAGAAATACGTGAACCAATCTTCCGTCATTTTGATGGGTAACAGGTAGTAGTAATATTAATTTTCAGAGATGGCAGATATTAGAATACGAGTCCGTTGCTGGAAATTTTCCATCCAAAGCCATGGACAAATATTATGATCGCGCAACCTTTTTGCCGGCCGTATTTCATATTCCGCTCAGTGCGGCGGAGTTACGGCTGGACATTACTTATTCCTCAATCCGGTCCCTACAAAAACACGGAGATCGTATCGGGCGGGTATTTACATCAATATTTAGACAAAGTATTTCTATCTGTTTGCTTTGGTCGGTAATAAAATACTGGGCGGGTTCCCGATCATCCGGCGGCGCTCTCTGCTCGGATTGTCGGTCCTCGTGGAGACGCTCGACATTATTCATCGCGTCCATTTCGTGCGCGCCTCATCTCGAATACGCCTCGCAAAGAACACCCCGTATGTCTTTATTTTCATCTCCTCGTTCATTCGTTCCTCAACACTCAACAACTGACAAAACGTAATGAAATATCGGACAATATTTAAAATACCTGAAACTGCACAATTCTTTTTTGTTTCAGGTAGAGCGCGGTCCTTCTAGAAGTACACCCCATAGCATACACTGGAGATTAATTTTTAACCTTCTTGAGAATATCGAGGTATCAGAGAATATTCAGCTGGAAACGCTGATCATGCTGAGTAATCTTACATAACCTATTAAAAAATGACAAAATCCAAAAAAGGAATTTAAACTACGCTGCCAAATTTTTTTGATGATTACAATAGTCTATAAATATAATATATTTGCAAATATTGTTTTTTTTAATGTGTATCCAATTGTAAAATTGTAATGGGCCTTGTATAATATACTAAATAAATACTGAAAACTTTAAATAAAATAATTAAAAACGAGCGAGCCTTACAGTAGTCGCAATGATGTGTAACATTTGACATTTCACTATTAAAAATATCAATTGAGCAGCGACAAAAATTAAGACCGAAATGTAAAAAGATAAAATATAAGCTAACATATGTATGTATTAATTAAATATAAGCAAAAAAAATGTATGCGCATTTATTTATTATTGAATTTTGTCACAATAGGTAGGTACCGTATATACGAGTTTTTGTTTAGAAATGTGTTTGGTCAATTATATGTTTTTATTTATTTTCATATGTGATGGTCGACAAAGAGATAGATTTAATAAATTTCGAAAATCTTAAAATAATAATATTCAAAAAAAGTCAAGTATGGACATCAAAAATATATTTCTTCTGGTTTGGATCGTTTGAAAGTAAAAGCCTGATATATTTCTTCTCAAGATTCTATGTATTACAGGAGCCTAACAAAATATTGAATATTCAGCTATACAAGTAATATTTCTTAGATCTTTATTATACCATAGATAAAATTCTGTGTTAAATTAATATTGTTTGCCAATCCTAATAGACTCGACCTTGTGTGTAGGTGCGAACGAGCCTTTATCGGAACAGCAAGCCTCGCGTTTTTTTTTTTTTATTTTAACGAGTGCTTTACTTTTATTTTAACGAAACGGACCAATCACAGGCGCGCTATGCCTTCGACGGGTTGAGCCTATGGCGACCATCCTGATGACTGAATCCGGCCAATGGCAGGCGCCGGCGGTGAGGTCATCTCGCATAGGATAATTCACTGAACTAGCGTGGATTTCGGAGGTATGGTGCAATCGTTACTATAAAAGGAGCGGACACCATATACTCAGTCCCTTCAGTTCGAGACCAGACTTGCGAGCGGAAGCGCTGCCCGACAGACTACCGACGGAGCCTTCATTTCCGGAACATCATTTGCGGACGGAGTTGCTGTCCGGACGTATGGAGGAACCTACCATTTCATCATTAACAGAGAGGATCATACCGCCACTGTGTAACAGCTAAGGAACACATTTATATTATCTATCGGTTATTTATTTTCACTATTGAAATGTATTTATTTTGGGAAGATTTAAGATCGGAGCAATTATGTATGAATAATATTACGATTTCTTGTGTGATATTGGATCAATTCGTACGGGAATATCTCCCAAACGAATATATTTTGATGCATGGGGATTTTCATACCATTTATATTAACAATTGATTTTACGGAGCTCTATAAGCAGCGCTTAATAGATTCATAATAATTGTCGACGCGTTATGTATTGCATAAGTATTGCGCAATCCGGTCTTCAGCTAACTCTTTATGGTTTGAGTACCTCGGTATATCCGGCTTAACAAGTAGCTTCAGAACGACGAGTAAAGGACAGAATGGGGAGATCTAACTGAAATTGGAGTTTTCTGGTTTATGAACGTTGAGCTAGGTGAGATTGTGGATGACGCTCGTGTCATAAGCCTGGAATCCGCGCAAGCCCCTGTGAGGTACTCTTAAAAGCGGGACCTCCCTTGTTGATCGGAGTGGCCACTAGACTCGACCTTCGCGCCTCATCCTGCTCTAAAACAGCGTGAACCAACGTCGTGAATTCTCTGACTTTGGAAGAATTTTCATGCCTGAATGCTATGAAATCTCAATAGAAAACGTTAAATTCTATTTCATCCTCTGTAAAAAGACAGAGCCAGATGCAGTATAAAAATCATTCACTAATATAGAGTAGCTGGGATATTATAAATATGTTACTAACACCCTAACATTTGACCACAGTAAATGTTGCTAAATGCAGAATCGTGGGACGCCATTCTGAAAAGGCATAATGAGATTGCACAATAATTTGAAACATCGCTGACTATGCCCGCAAAGGAGGCTAATGTTGTCATCAATTCGTACCAAAAGAGTACATGATTCTTCAAACACCGGCCTAAAAGAAAGGCGCCTCAAGACAACACACATCATCAGAAACTCGTACCAAAAGAGTACGGCCATCTCAATTATAAGCCTAAAAGAAGGGCGTCACAGGATCACATCTCGTAAAGGAGAGATAGAATCTCGGGATGCAGTAAGTTCCGGAGGAACAAGGGGGGCCATTTAGTCACTTAGGAAGCTGGTCACCGGGTTTAGGCGGGCGCGGAGCCTTAACCCCCCTCGGCAGAGATGCTGAGGGTTTAAAAAACCAAAATTTTGTTTATAATTATTAATTTCAGTGTTATTTAATATGTGTGAATTTTTCCCTTTGCGCCGTTCCAACGATTTTGCTGGTTTGTCTCCAAACGGAAATGTTTTATTTCTAATACACGAATTTTTTCTGGTGAACGTATTTTATTATAACATAAATGTATAGATTATTAGACTCGTTAGATATTACGTATTATTAGGCAATTGTTTCCACACTGCTCCTATAAAAGAATTTGAAGTTACACAACGGGGTCCTTCATCCATTAGACGAATCATGTGCCAATTCAACGACGTATTACGAATAGTATATATTGTATTTATCGAGATTTAGTCGCATTTATTATTACTAGTAAGGTTTTTAGTATTGGTGCCAGGCTCCATTATGAGGCGGAAATAATTCATATTCATAGCCCGACTGTAATAGGTATATTTGTCGCGTAAGAGGTAGCACTTTTAGTAGTATAACTGTGTTTTATGTTTTGTCCCTGACGGACAGGATGGAATAGCTGTGGTTATTTAGGTAAAACACTAAGTAAATGCAAAGGACATTAGGTATTATCAATTTCGTATGCGAACCCAAGATGTTAGTTAATATTTTTAGTTAATATTGCATTCAAAAGCACAATTTTTACAGAATAATTATTTTCAGTTAATAATATATATTTTAGTTAAATGTATAGTTAGCACTGGTAGAGCATGAATATTGTATAGAATACATTATTTATAATATTCCATAGAAGAGTATAATATTTTATTCCGCGTACATTATATCGTTACAGCGTAATTGCCGGCTTCAGTCGTCACGCATATGCAGACTAGAAGTTAAAAAATCGGATTTCACCAATATTAAGCCCTGCGGATGGCTATACTGTCCATATGGTGGCCGCTTAGTAGCCGCTATGTGGCCATTAACGTCTGCGATCGTCTGTTGTCAATTGCTTCCTTCGAGGGAAAGTAGGTGGTTATGGTAGCCGTCTGGTTGACAATAGTCACCAATATTAGTGTCGGTTCTGATGGCCACTGCTAGCGGGCGGCCATGGACACGACACCGATAGTGCCCATTGCGCGGTCATTGACATCTGCTGATAGGTCTTGCCTCAAAGCCCTGCGGGATGCTTCGGTGGCTGCTAAATGTTTTTTAATATAATCTTTACATTTCAATTTCATATATATTTTTTTAATGGCGTTATAGTGGCAACTCTGATGTATGGAAGTGACACCTGGAATTGGCAAAAAACTTAAATGCGGTGGAAACGCGGTCACTAAAGGGCTTTTGTGGAAAATTTTTGGTCAATTGAGTGAGGAAGGAACAAATAAAAAGTGAATGTAAAGCTTGCTGGCTGTAGTGTGGTAGATATAATAAAGAAAGGAAATCCGGGATTCATTTTTATGATGGAGAGAGCATGTAGAACGTATGGACGAGGAAAGAATAGTTAAGAAAATATATGGGGCGAGTGTTGAAGGCTACAGGAAAAGACCTAGCGTGATCAGATACGACAAGTATTGAAGGATGGCCCTGTTAAAAGCCGCAACAATCGTAGAACTTGTATGAGAAGATTTATCCGAACGAAAAATTAGTATGCCAATATAGCGTTCTGAAACGGCGTGATGGTTAGTAAGGTAGTTATTTTAGTTAATTACAATAATATACGTTAGGAAAAGCTTCTGCCAAATAAATGTACCTAATACCATTATTTAATATTCGTTAGGATGTAGCAAAATATCTTTATTTTAATATTAATTTTCAATTTCATATTTTCATAAGCAACATGTAAATAAATAACAATTAACCAGAAACATGGCACGTAAGGAAATAATTATTTAAAATATTATTTTAGGTTAACAATAAATATAATACTATGATAAGAATAAATTAAAATTTTCGCTTAATTATGAAATAACATGGCAATAATTATGAAATAATGTGCAGTAAAAACAATACCTAACTATGAATTAATATACTGTAAAAATCACGGTATCACTCATATATAAATTTTATAGAGGAATCATAACATCTCGGGATTAAAAAAATTATGGGAATACACTAAAACCACGAAATTCACTAATGCAATACCTAAAATAGTGTTTCTAAGAGAAAAATATGCTACATGTGGTCAACAGATCTCTGATATCTTTTCAAATTTTTTCGCTTAAATTTTTGACAATTCTTCTCAACATCACTCATTTACTCTCATTAATGACTCTTTCGATTCACTTTCCTATATATCACTGCTTAAAAATTATAAAAGAATTGGATACCGCATGTGGTGACCCGTCAAAAATACGCCGTAGCAAATAATATGAAATAATATAAATCTACCTTCAATTTCTATATTTTCATATAATCGTTACCGCGATACTACTGCACGCCGTACGTTGGAGGTGGACGGCTGGACGCATACTAGCTGCTGGCTAGGCCGAACGCTCGTTAGCCACATGCCGCATGCGGGAGACGACAGCCACACAACACGCGGCAGAATCCAGCAAACAAATACGACGTAGCGATTCAGTTTGTAACGTTTCGCGTCTCTAACGGTGTATTGTAGGTGAAGCTTTTTTCTTTTTTGAGTCTCGAAAGTTTAAGAGAAGGCTTTAAGAATAAGCTTTAAGAGCTTGAATGATTTTACTTTAAGTTTATTTATTTAAAGTCTAACATATTATTTGAGATCTGCTTTTGCAAGCTTAAAGCTATGCTTAAAATTTATTTACGTGATTGAATTATGTTTACGTATAGTCTAACATATAATTTGGCCAATAATCGTCTAGTGATAGTAATCTAGGACTCCTCGATGTGACGCGGTCACCCAAGCACTTTTAGGAGCGTAGCAGAAGAAATGCCATTGTATTCATACGAGGTGAAACTAACCTAATATTATTAGCGCGCAACTTGAGCCGGATTCAAATATGACGATCGATTGAACAGACTAACGAAATCGCTTATCGTGGAGATACCCGGTATATCTGTTCATGGTATAAAATGGAAAGAGTAAACATATATTCATAACAACTAGGCGCAACAGAGGCTCGGGGACGTTCTGTCTGATATTTAATTTACCACAGCCCGTGGATTCTAAGATCGAAATTTGCGATTCTTTCATAAGTCATATTTTATAAGAGTCAAGTTGATTCTGATTTTACTTTCCGTGGATTTTAGGTTCCCCCCTCCAGGGGGGGGGGATACAACCCCATCGGTAACGCTGTATCCGGTAGCCAACTCCTGCGTAATCATAGCTTCCCACGCTAAGCTGCAGACCAAGATCAAGCCGATACTCTGTTGCTTTTGCTGGAATCCTCCGAAGCTCTCGCTCCCCGGCAACAACACATCAGGAAGTCAGCGTCTGATATTACAGGTTAGGTACACGGTCCCTCGTTGCAGCCAGATTAGACTAGAGTGTTAAGAGTGTTCCCACGATGCGATCACATGGACCAGATTGTTATTAGGTACAGCAGGTTAAGGGCTAATGACTACTGGGTGACTGGAAAGACTCATCCTTTGAGTGCATCAGACAGGGCCAGGAAGTATTGCCGGAGTATTATAATGTGCGGCTGGTTAAGGACTAATGAACTAAATGGGTGACTGGAAAAGACTCATCCTTTGAGTTCGTCAGCCAGGCCTAGTTAGCATTACCAAAAAAGATGTGATAGATATCCAATTGATAGTTTGAGAGATATTAAAATGATGGTATTACAGCATGATTATTACATTTGATTGTGAAATTCCTGATATGTTGCTCGCTGGCCGGGAAGGGAGAACCTCGAGAGGTTTCTGTATACAGCAAGTTAGAAAAATGTGGTGAATGATGAGTAGGATGGTGTTAGTAATATCATCGCGCTTCTGAATGCGGTCCCGATCATAAACGTTGATTTTTAAACTGCTGACTGCTTCCCGCAGTTTCTCGTTCATGATGAACGCCCTATCTCGTTCATTAATATGGTCCCGAGCATAAGTATTGATTGTCGAACTGCTACCTGCTTCTTATAATTTCTCGTTCATGAGGAACGTCCTATCTCGTCCTTGAGTACGGAGTTAATTCATTCACATACATTCATAACGGAGCCCGAGCTCGTCGCACCAAGGGGCCTGAAGAGACGTGAGAGGTACTTCCACCTAGATCTTTGAGGGTCGCCGCTCCAGAACCTTCAGACTATCCTGTAATTCTTGGCTTTAAAACCCTGTATAAACCGGGTAGATATAGTTAAGATAGCCTTACCTAGCTCCAAATCTAAGGTGTCACCCACTCTAATCAGCCTCTATAGCCAAGAACGCGCGCTCCGACATTCGACCCTGTCATATGTATAGTTGCCTTCGCCACGCGAGTGAATCTTCCTTCATCTTTATCAAAATCGGAATTCTGCCTCGCCAGATCACGGGGCGTGAAAGACGTAAAGGTTTCTCGCCCCCCGACCAAGAGAAGACGAACTCTCCCGTTCGGTTTTCGTTCATTATCCCATTTATAAACCTCGCGTGCCTATCCTCGAAAGTCTAACACCGGTAATAAGATCTCATTATTCTACGTTGCAAGTTAAATATTGCACAACCGCACGAAATGCCTATTGAAAATGAATAGTGATGAAACAAATTATGTTGCACGTACATTCCATATAATATACATAAGAAAACATCAAGAATAAACAATACTAAATCTCATATCTGTACATAAAATATACATAAAAGACAATAGAAATAAATAATATTGGAAATGCTTAGCTGTTTCTACGAATGTTACTGCTTCAAATCTCCTTTGAATTCCGGCTTCCTTCTCGGTCCTATTAATTTATCTGCCCCACTGATGGTATTTCGGACTTCCTTCTACAAGGGCCTCCGGCCGACGTCGACGCTGAAAACTCAAGGGCAGTTCCCAAAATTTGTTCGGCTTATATAGTCCAAATCTCTCGCCATTTCACCATCCCACTGTAATCCCCCTAGTCGAATCATCTACCATGCAGCGATGACTTCACCTATGACGTTTTTCATTGGTTCAGTCTGTTTCACCGGCAACCCTTTTGGTTGGCCCGTTTCATCAAAATAAAATAAAGCATCCGTTACATGCGCGCGCGCAGAAATAATAAAAGCTCATCTGCACCTTCTTACCCGGCAAATATGTAATTATAGAGTATTTATGAATTGTGCAGCTTCTCCTTATCATGAGCTTTTAGCAGATAAATATTTTCGTATAATTTTTCAGCAATGTCTATTTGAATAGGTCAATATCGTTACAAGTTGTTTAAAATATAATATTCTATACAGAATATTACCTGTTCGAAGAATATTTTTTCTTCTTCTGTATGAAGGCTTGAACTTTGTGGTGACATTATTATTAAAATAAAACACAAATTACTTTGTTTTCACCACTATATTAGATTAAAAAATCTACATGTTTCGAGAACAATGTTCTCTTCACAATAATCCTGATGAAGAGAACATTGTTCTCGAAACATGTAGATTTTTTAATCTAATATAGTGGTGAAAACAAAGTAATTTGTGTTTTATTTTAAGAATATTACCACTACTAAAATTCAATTCTTCTTATGAAATAATGTTTTATGCTATACGAAATTACTCTATACAATAAATTAACTAAGAATACATATTAACTGAAAATAATTCTTCTGTGGTATTTTTGCTTTTCTAATAATTCTTCTGTGGTATTAACTTACCGTCTGACTTGCTGTTGAATATTATCTATATATATATATAGATATTGACTAAACAGATTTGCTCTGGAATGGAATATTGACTAGTCCTCGAATAAAATATTATTCTGCAGCGAATATTCAATGAAATTATTTTAACTAAAATATTTCTAACATTTTGGATTCGCATACAAAATTGATAATACCTAGATATAAAAACAAGATAGTTTACTTATCGGTCTATAGCTACTAATGTCACTTTTGTTTCCTGTCTTAAAGATTGGTGTAATTTGAGCTACTTTCCATAAGTTAGGGAACTTTTCTTCTTTTCAAGATTTTCTAAAAATGATTCAGATAGGATCCAGAAGATGGTGAGCACAATTTTTTATAAGCAGTTGAGGAATACCATCAGGTCTTGCGCCCTTGGCATGTGATGATCGAGTTAGATATAGATTTAATAAATTCAGAAAACCAAGTAAGGACATCAAAAATATGTTTCTTCTATTTGAATCGTTTAAAAGTAAAAACATGATATATTTCTTCTCCGGATTTTACGTATTGCAAGAGTCTGACAAAATATCGAATATTCTGCTATACAAATATTATTCCTTACATATTTATTATACCATAGATATAATTCTGTGTTAAATTAATATTGTTTATGACAGTCCTAATAGACTCGGCCTGGTAAGTAGGTGCGAACAAGCCTTTATTATTTCTAAATCGGAACAGTAAGTCTCACGTGTAACGATGCCTTACTTCTCTTTTAACGAAACGGACCAATCACAGGCGCGCGTTGCCTTTCGACGTGTTGAGCCAATAGTGATGGTCTTGGTGACTGAATCGGGCCAATGGCAGGCGCCGGCGATGAAATCATCTCGCATGGGATGACGCACTACACTAGGATTTCGGAGGATGTCGCAATCTCGAGTGTAAAAGGAGTGGATGCTCTATACACAGCCCTTCAGTTCGAGACCAGCGCGCGTTGCGAGAGACTACTCACGGAGCCCTCAGTTCCAGACGGGAATAAATAAATGAAATAAAAAGAAACACACAAATATCAAATAAAAAACTGAAAAATAAAATGCTTGAACCTGGATTCGAACTACGGACCTCTGTGTTTCGCGCACAGCGTGTTACCAATCCCAACGACTTGATGAGCCGTTAATATTTGGTTCTCTTTGAATTATTAATTCAAATATTAATTAACTTATTTTACTCGTCAAGAGAACCATATAACCCATTATAATGTTAGTGTCTCTAATAAAAAAGACTTCAAACGAGTGAAAGAATATAACTTACATGTGCGTTGAATCTGTTTTTAATTATTTTATATTTGCCACAGACAAATGTAAATAACATTTTGTTCATCTGCCAATAGATGTATGTCATTGTAATGACTTCACTAAATCTATAAATATCACCCTTACGAAGAAAAAAATATATTTCCCAGCTATTCTACATGAGTTGTTTTTTTTGTGACCTATTTTTTCATTCGTTCAAGGGTTTTTTTTACCGTAAATTTTGCGAAAAAACAAGTGTACACTTATGTATATAAAGTATGATCATGAAGCTAACTTGTATAATCGAGGCCTGGGGCAACGAAGACCCAAGTGAAAGGATACATCAAGGCGTATTAAATTTTTTCAAATAAAATTTTGAAACCCGGATTTAAGAATTTTTAATTATTTGGAAATGCTGGATATTTGATGTATTTAATTTCTTTAAAATGAAGGTATTTAACTAAACAAGAATATTTCATTAAAATCCCTTGTCAAGTTTTGAATCTTTTAACAAAAAAGAAGATAAATATTTGCCAAAGCCCAGGAATAATAATAAACAAATTATGTATTTAAATACCTGCTCTTTTCGTGAATAATTATTTATTTTTGATCTTTAATCTTTAATTTGACCTTTGATCTAGGTAAGTTAATTAAAAGTACATTTTTATGTTTGTTTTTATTGTTTTAATAATATTATTGTGTATTTATTGGAAATATATAGGAGTTAGTAATAATCGATTATATCAATATAATGATTACCTATTTTCAAAAAATACAATTATTTTTAGTAAGATAGTGTTGGTAAAAACATCCCCCTTAAATTATTTCAATATAAATAAATAAATCAAATTAAAGAAACAGTTCTAACATTAATATACCTGCCTTTAATGATATACAATTTAAAAAGTGTCAGCGAAGGATAAAAAGAAAGGAATATGATCAATATAGAAAAGTAACTAAGAAAAGATAAAATTAATTTAAATAAATGAACCTACAACCAAAACAAAAACTTTACTCGCACAGTAATGGTAATTATATTAATATATTACAGCAGAAGAAATAACTCTATTTACTACCCTTGATATCTCAAATCTGAATAAAATAAAATACTTCTAGGTTATGAATATCTTGACCTTAAAAAAGGCCTTTGTCATGTTTCGTGGTGAGTGCAATACATTTGTTTCAAAAAACTGAAGCAAAGAAAGTATATGCAAATTCCATCGTTTTTTGATAAATTTTCCAATATAATTTAAAGGTTCGGAAAAACTTGATTAAAACTCTTGTCTGGAGTGTGCTGATGTATGAGTGTGCAGTGAAACATGGACCATCGGCCAGAGCATATTCGGGAGGCTAGCGGCCTTTGAGATGTGGTGCTACAGGCGCATGGCGAGGATCCATATTTTGGTCTGAACATATCCAAAATGACGAGGTGTGCAGGGTGGGCGAAAAAAGGCGGCTCCTTAACAGAATCGCCCAACAGCGAGCAATTTGGATAAGCCATAATATAAGGTATTCGGGCCTACTTTTAACCATCGTCGAGGGAAATGTTGAAGGCAACAATCGTAGAGGCCGGCCGAGATTAAGCTACGTAGACCAGATTATCGGAGATGTGCGCTGTAGCACCTACCAAGAGATGAAGAGGCTGGCAGGTGCCAGAGAGGAGTGGGGAGGGCGAGTGCTTGTTGCAGACCAATCCTAGTATTGCGACCCAAAAAAAAAATTGTCATAAAATGTTCCGGTCGTTTTTTCTAATTTTTTTTCCCTTCAATTACTTTGACGCAAATTTCTTAAAAATATAATTTTTTTTTTAAGAACTAGATTTTATTCTTTCCGATGGCTATCAAAATAAAATAAAATATTAGAAATAGTATTCTTACTTTGAAACTACTTCTACATTAAATAAAGAAAATGTTTGTAATTTCAATGTATCTATAAAGATAAGTTTTTTTATTGCTGCACGTTTCCCGATTTCGCTTAAAAAAGCTTTGTTCGATTTATCCTTCCGATATCTTCAAAAAGTGATAAGATAGTTTTTCACATCCCTTGAATACAACATAATATAAACAATTCCCTTAAATATAAACTAATTTAATAAATGATCATTTAATTGAAATCTCAAAAAAAACTTACGACTTAGCTCTAACTCGGCAAATGATTAATGCCACCAATGTAAGGAAAAAGGATGGTTCTAATACACTATGAAAAAAAATTTCATATGTTCGTAAATCAGAGAATTAGTAAGTTTGTCATTTTTGTGAATAACGCGCGTGCAGTTCTCAGTTGAGATATGAATTATACAAAGATATAGGATACAGGAGGGATATCTTTTATTCTAGTTCTTTCATCATCATTTTATATATTTTTTATTATTTTCATAAATTTCATCATTTTTTATTTTACCCTTTAGGCAAGAATGGATCTTTCCACGAATCGTTGTATACATTTGAACTTTACTACACTTTTCTTTGTAAGGGTCGTTGTCTTCAATTCCTGCGTCATCACTGGCAGAACGCATGATTTGAAGGCTTTTCTTTTGCAACAAATTTCAATAGCTTTAATTTCTAAAATATGTTTAAATTTGACAAAAGCAGCCCAACTAGTTTCAATTCGTCTTGGCAATCGTGCTGTTTGGTTTTTATTTATTTTAAACTTGTATCCCAGATATGTACATTCATCCTCTATTTCAAAATTATTATTATTGATTTTGATGATTTAGCTCTCCGGATTTTTGTTTTTTTTATATTCATATTAAGACCAACTTTGTTTGCCTTGTGTAGTTTTTTTATCATTATACTTATATACATAGTTCTTTCATGTTTTCACTTACAACTTCTATGTTTTCAACAAATCTTAGGTGACTTTTAAGTAAGTGCCATCCATCTTACACCTCAATTATCCTAATTGGGGTCTGAAATTCACCTTTTAAGGATAACATGAAGAGTCTAGGCGAGATTGTGTCACCTTGTCGGACACCTTTTTCTATTTTTATTTTCACAGTTTTAGTATTTTCAGCAATAATAACATTTATAGTTGCATCTTCATATATAAAGTTAATTCATCGTATTATCTCGAATCTATTCTTGTGTTATAGAGTGCTTCGATGATTGTTCACCTTTCAACTGAGTCAAATGCTTTTTGATAGTCAATAAAGGTATAATATATTCAGTTGTTTTCTCTATGAGCATTCTCAGGGTTTGAATATAGTCTCTGGTTCCAAAACTTTTGCGGAAGCCAGATTGTTCTACAGGTTGAAAGTAATCGAATTTTAGTGTTGAGCGTTTCGTCGTGATATTTGTGAATAATTTATATAAATGCGAAAGTAAACCATGGGTCAAGATTTTTCTAGATTATTGATGTTTACTTTTTAAATAATATTTTAACTTCCACGCATTGCCAAGCATTAGGTTTCCTTCCTTCTTTTAGACATTTGTATAATAGTGTTTTAATGGCTTCTATCAACTTTCTTCTCACCAATTTTAGCATATTGCTTGTTACTTGATCTGTACCTGGGGCTTTATTATTTTCCGTTTCCTTTAAGGCATTTTACATTTCTTCAATTTCTACTTCTAGCAATTTTTCAGATCCTATTTTTAATATGCATCTTTTTTTCCTAATTATTTCTAAGACGTGATGTGTAAAGCCCCGGGTAGAACTTTTCAAGTCACAGAAGGTCCATAAAGTGGAGCCATTTTCTTCATTTTTTAAACAGCGTTGAATGGGTAATCGTTATTTGTTTTATTAATTAAAAGTATAATTATTTGATATTTTAATTAAAATTGATTAAATAATTAAATAATTTGGTTTATTTCATTTTAAGAAAATATCCGTATTTAAAATATTGTATGGAATCTGATTAATCAATAATTACATGATATCTTTCCATAAAAAAAAATGTGATAAAAATGGAAGAGAAGATATGAGAAAAAATGGTAAATTTCGCTCACTTTGCCAAACGATCGCCTAAAATAATGTTTTCGGAACTAAATAAATAAATAATTATTTTATTTTATTGTTCATAAAATTGTAAATATCAGTTAAATGTTTATTCAGATTAAAATAAAATATATAAATTTTTCATTGTCTCACATGGAAGATTTTGAATCATTTATGATATTCACGGTCCAAATAAAACGAATGTAAAAAAGTATTTCCTGTAAAAGTCCAACAATAGAATGATTTAATGATTTAATCACGACAGCGTTTTCTACATAACAGAGCGGCTATATTACATTTCGGATTCGGCGGCCCGTGATATCTATTGACATAACTGAGTTAACAAAAAATAAATCGTAGAAAACGCCAGAGTCGAGTTTAGTTTACGTCAAGGAGCAGATCTTCATACATCGGAGGGTCGCTCGGGTCGGCGGGAGCGCGGGTGCTTTGATTGAAAGATGGCCGGATTAGGTGGGCGCGAGGGTTGCCCCTGGCCAGGGTTGCCCCCGGCCAGGGTTGCCCCCGGCGAGGGTTGACAGGCGGCGGCGCAGGGGCAGATTGCGCGAGAGGTCGCGCCAGCGCAAAAAGCGGACCTCGGGATATACTCGGACTTGTACCACTTTTTACAGACTTAACGACCGAGAATACCCTTACCTACTGAATGCTGTCCATCTGCTCTATAATTTAATTACGTTTATTTTTACTTTAAATTATTATTATATACATTTATAATTATATATTTTCTTTTCGTTGCTATATTGAGATTGCTTTTGTATATGATAATCTATAATATGTAGTGACTCCCTTGTGACTTTTATTTCTTTCTTTATGGTTTACTTTTATTTGGTCTTGAATGAATTTCATTTACCTACTTTGGTTTATTTTATTACTTTATGATTTACATGTTTATTAATTTCTTTCTTATTTTTATGTATTTTATTATAATATGTATACATGTTTTTTTTTTTTTTTTTTAAAAAAAAAAATAGAGATGTGAACACGGAATACGTGTCACATCAATATTCTTACTATTTTCAAACTAAGCTAAACGCTTGTGCTATGAAAATAGGACTAACTTGCTAGTCTGGAGTGAGGTTCGAACCCGCAACCTTTGGATCACGAGGCCAGTGTCCTAACCACAAGACCAACAAGCTATGTTTCTTTTTATGTATTTTATTACGATATGTAAATATGAATTTTTTACGTACCTTTTTTTTCAATAAAGACGTCTTCCACCGGCGGGGACAGTGAGTGGTTTTGTTCTTGCGGCCGCTGCCTCGCAACGGTTTATATGACTCGCGCGGGGTAGCGTGGTCTTGAATTTTAGTTGAAACAAATGTTAACCTGGAGGCAATTTAGCAGGACCCATATGGAAGATTTTGCTCTTAGAACGGTCCTGGGTAAGCGGTGGGTATCATTCATGGTCCAACTGTTCTGCGACAGTTTATCATGAAGATACTACTAAGCTATATAAGTAAATGTGTAAAATTATTTTATTTTAATTTAAAATTTTACGTACGATACAAAATATTACAGTAGGTGTGAGTTTAAAAACTTATTTTGAGCCATCGCTGATTGTTTTGCTGAAATATAACATATATAAAATAAAACGGTAAGATGTCTCTCATACGCAATGTTTACATACTATTCATATACAGGGTTAATTAGAAAGCATTAATAAGGCAGAGCTATACTTTTCTTAATCGATATAAGTTACTGTAACGATAGTCCAACGTTTTACAAAAAATAAATCAGAAATAATGAATAAAATATGCAAACTTTGATGTCGCATATCTCCATAACTATTGATATTAGGTCATGAGAGCTTGAACATTTTCGACTGATAATCAAGGCAAAAATATAGCCCTGCGAGGTTATTAATGTTTTTTAAATAACCCTGTATACATGCCCGTATAAGAGTGGGCATAGCCGTGAGTATAAAAGTGCACGTAGGTACCTTAATTTATGATGAAATCCCATTCGTTTTTACACTCGTACAATTTCGTAATTAATTGTCCAAGGAAAATAGACATTTATTTACAAAACTAAACCATATTTTTATTTCAGTATGTTAAATGATCACAGGACTATTATGCTCTAGAAATTTACTTACTATCCACTTGTTTACAAAATTCAATAATATACATACATACGAATTTTTCTATTATAAATAGCAGACATATTTTTATGAATAAGCAGTAAATCATATTGGGAAACTCTGATAATTATTTACGATGTAAGATTAACGCCAGATTTATTTCACATAAGTTATAGCTGTCATGGCGGTGACCATCCCCAGTCGTGAAGAACCAACGAAGTCATTAAACTTTCATATCACGTTTTCTCTATTTGATTTGTAAATAAGTTGGACAAAACTTTCCTTACTCATTTTCTCAGGAACACTTGATATTTTGGATACAAAATATTCTTTAAGTCGTCACTAAATATTTATTTCTAAGAATGGCATAGTTGGATTTACACGAAAGTAAGAGATCGATAAGAATCGGCTTCAAATACTTTTGAACATAAACGCAAGTCTGCAAAGTTTATCATGTATTTCATTTTCATATTTTTTGTATCAATGGAGACATATTGTTTTTATTTTGAATTTTATCGCATGTTACTTTGGTCTTAGCTGAAAATTTAATAGAAACCAAAAAATGTAACTCAATTCTTACTTCTAAGTGCTGTTGCTATCCTGATATAAATAATTAGATGATTTTGTATTTCTCATTTTACTCAGGATGTAAAAAAACTAGTCAACAATACTTTAAGATTCCTGCGTAAATTGTGAGTCGAAAATATTTTAACGTCAATATTCTAATATCAATAGTTAAACGTCGACTTAAAGATCGCATTTGTTCAATATATCTCGATAATAATGTCAATAGTTCAAAATATCAATACCTAAGTTCTGACTTATTTTTAGTAAAACGTTGGATAGTCGTATAAGTCTTACAATTTGTTTGTTTTTTATACTGGCAATGGTAATATTTGCATTGCTATCACCATTTCTAACACAATTGTCTTCTTTTGTAAATATTTATTTTATAATAACTTATTTACGTTTCGTTAACTTTACTATTATTTTTATAAAATAATAATTCTTCTACGTAAAAGAATTAAGGACGTATTAATAAATAAATATAGTCGGAAACATACGAAAGACTTATATATTTTAATCTATTGAATTTATACCAATAGCATCAACTCGTATTAAAGCTAAATGTTGATTTGTATGAAAAATATTCGTGTCTGAATAGTATGCAAAAGTAGTTCTGAATAAAAGGATACAAAACATATTTAAGGGTTAACTTCTGGAAAAGCCGCAGTTAAAGTTGTAAGTCGGCTATATAATGTATTAAATAGCCGAGTATCGCTTCTCACTTTGTCCTTGTTTCAGAGTTGGAGAAGCGTCAGAGTTGAGAATAACCAAGTGGCAATTTTTAATTTGATTTAATACAGCCGAATGACAATGTCGGAGTCACACACCAAACACAGCCAAACGACAAGATGTGTTGGAGTCACGAGAGGTCGTGCCCGGGGGGCGGGGCGAGTCCCGTTAAAAAGTCGAGAGGAGGAATAATATGGGATAACGGCCGCTTCGAGACTCTAAAACCTGATATTAGAACTAGCTTAAATGAAGACAAGTAAATAAAGAGCACTCGATGTAGAAAGACATTGTAAAAAAAAATATTTTTAATTTCAAAAATAGAAGGGTATAATTATAATTAATTATTTGCATACATACAGCCATGACACGATCATATAATCATTTTCCCAGTCTTAAAAATTAGCATTCTTTAACAAGTGCTCAGCCGAGCTACAGTAGTTAATCAAACACTATCGATCATAAGTATTAGAGTCAGAAAACACTGACTTGTTTATATGTGACAACTTTCGACAAGGGTGCTGTCGGAAGCCGCCGTATTATGTAGACTCTGTTAGTAAGTGCCACCTTGCTGAAAATTTCCACGCGGCTAATGTGGCCTTAGCTACGTGTAATGGGATAATTTTATGTCCTTCATTTTGAAAAACTCTTAACTACTAAAATATTATGTTGTATATGTACTTTGTAGGAACATTAAACTTGAATTATTCTACTCGCTGTACAAGTTTTGGGAAATGTTACAAACAGGGATCACAACTCAAGTAGTTTTCGCCCAAAATTTAGAGTGTTTCAATTGTGGAATCTAGTCAAAGTTGGTTGAAGACTCTTAATAATAACAAAATCATAAATAATATAAAATTAACGATTTTTTGTTTCTATGTTAAAAGGTATGTATGTGAATTTGATTTTAATCAATATTTTCTACAGATATCACTTTGTAGTACATTTATTGCGTAAAATAATTTTTTTCAATATGTTATTCCGTTATTCTTTTCTTTTTGACCAACTTTATTTTTATAATTATAAAATATTCCTTTATTTAGAATGTTTTCCTGACAAAATGGCCTTCACAACTAAACGTCCACGTAAAAATCTTCATATATTTCATTATACATCATTTGAGTGATTAAAATATATTAAATGTGTTAAGCCTACTCCGTAGGCTGTCAATACTTTCAATTCTTTAACTGAATACGTAAAATCTAATTCATCAGTTTTTGCGTATTTGTGTCTTTTCGTGTAATTTAACAGTTTTGTTTGGTATTTTTCGATATGTTTAGTATTTTATTTTAATAAATGTACCCGCAGTATAAGTGTTTCTAATCATTTTAATATTTTTATCTTTATCACTATATATATAAAATTCCACGAATTAAAATATACATATGTAACATTTTTCTTGTACTAATTTGTGCCCGTCTTGGCGCGGTAATCTGGAATGATTTATCATAATGGTGTGTGTACGCAATAAATCTTAAACTCACGGAAAATACTTATTTAATGCTGACATTTAGATTCAGAAACACAAAGACAATCAAAACCTGAAAACTTATTAATGATTACTCAACTTCACTAATATCTCGACTCGGAATAACGTCATTATTTATGGAAATGACCTCTCCGGGAGGTCAATTACCATTTCGCCCCCGTGTCAGAGGTTCCCTAAAGCGGTGCTTACTTCAACTTAACGATGTTTTCGTGTTTTAATTGCCCAAGTACAAGTGGGCCCTCCCCAACTCCATCGCGGCACGATATACAAAGGAGGCTCGCTGATAGTAGGGATAGTCCAGACATCACTTCGCTTTCTTGCAAAAGCTTTCGACGTTTTTATCGAGGCAAGTACATTTTACTGATTACTCAAAATCTTTGACATCAGGTTCAATCGATGGCTTGGTTACTCATTACGGTAACGTGAATTTGTACGCAATCAAGAAGGAGTTCTCACACTCAAAGTGTAGCACTTCTCAAAACTTATGCACTAACTTTAACAATCGACCGCAGTTGCAATACGGATCTCGCTTTTTTATTAAAAACATCTTTTGACTTATTCATTTTCACCTCTTCAGATTTGTGGACTACTTATGGTAATTTATTGAATATGTATACATTTGATCTACGACAATAGAGAATTTCTTACAAAGAAATAACAGTGTTGACATTTGTGGAGAAATAAATAAGTTTTATTTTTATTGAAATTTAAAATACTTAAAATTTTATGCAATCACTTTGTGGCACTATTTTTATACGTAAATAAAGACTTAAACACTTTGTTTATACCAATTTTACTATATTCAGATGTTTCAGGAGCTATGGTTCCTTCTTCAGGACAAGTAAAGTACATTACTTGTCCTGTTACAGATTGTTCGCCGCATATGGCTTTTTTGCATTTGAAGCACCGCCACCGTGTTCTGGTCATTCGTTTTTTTATAAGTATAATGCCCACAGTAGCGACGTTTAATTGATATTGTAAATCATTGATGGTCTCTGTATTTTTAAACGTAAATAAAGCCTTTGTTTATACCAATTTTACTATATTCACATGTTTCAGGAGAAATGGTTCCTTCTTCAGGACAAGTAGAGTACATTACTTGTCCTGTTACATATTGTTCACCGCATATGGCTTTTTTGCATTTGAAGAACCGCCGCCGTGTTTTGGTCATTCGTTTTTTTATAAGTATAATGCCCACAGAGTGATATTTATTTGATATTTTAAATCATCAATGGTCTCTGTAGACATCTGTGGCATAATTTGAAGTATGTCTTTGATATTGTCACGTAAGGAACGTTTCAAAAATGGGGCATCCAATCGTTTTTGCATCTATGGTAAACTCAAGTCAGGGCTCAATTTTTTCATTAAAGCTTTGCGACTCAGAGGTTTTTATTGTGTAGGTAGTCACCTTTAAATGGCAGTAAATAATATATGTTGAGAATCCCATAAAATACCGCATTGGGCCACCTCTTTGTCCTCCTTTTAGAAGACATGGAGGAATACGTTTGATCGAAAGTATAAACGCTGCCTTTCGTTAAAATGTAAAATAATATATTGTCTGGCTTTCCATTTAGTCTTCGACATCTCTTTTGACTTTGTCTTGAGCCACGAAATCTTGCTCTTCTGAACCTGTATCCTTCAGAGAAAAATAATCATCATTCATCTAAAATATCATCTAAAATATATGCTATGTCTTCCACATTAAGCTGTCAAAGGGACGCCATCCTGTCCATGGACCTTAAAATAGTATTTGGTATTAGAAATAAAACAAAATACTACGTTAAATCCTTTAAAAACATCTTAAAGTAAAATCTTAAAACGCATGCAAAAGTTACACAAATCCTAAACATATTGCGATGTTATCAGGGCTTACCCACAAGATTTTAAACTTTTTAAGTTTTGCGCGGTTGGCCGTCGTGCGAGTGTTTTCGCCGACAGTTGTAATCTTTTTTTTCCACAAAATAGCGGCCTAGCGTCATTAGTTCGCGGACATGATATCATTGGACGGGCCCAGAACCGCCATCTTAACATGTCGCTTCTGGGCCCGTCTTGATCGTTATGTAGCGCTCGCCCGGTCTACGGTCGAGGCCGCATTCCTTGAGCGCAAGGAACTTATGATACTCTCGAGAGGCGCACCTGACGGCCGCAATGTGAAATCAGGGCGAGGGTTTGCTGGCACCGGATGTGCAGCAGGATGGCTGTGACAAACCATGGTGGTGGCCGATGGAATCGCGCAGCGCCGCCGGTCTCGTGAAGGCGACGAGACCGACTTCCACCCAGTGTGGGGGGATGCCATCGTCGAATCTCACGTGATGGACACATTCACGGCCAGTTTTATCAAGTGGGTACTATCCTCAATCTTTTCTTGCCGCGCCAGTCACCCGACGGCGGAAGGAAGCATTCTCCAATGCGAAACAATAAGGTGGTCGCCACCCAATCGACGGACATTGTGCCTCCGTTTTGAACGAACCTTGTGATTTGTGCTTTTAGTGCATTTTATATGATCCTAGGTTATTTAATTAAGCCCAGAGCATGAGCCTCCAGGGGGCGTATCAAGAGCCGTATGCCCGTTCCTTTGTTTTTCTATTATGGTTATTATCGGCGGTGTGACCGGAATTAATTTTGTGTGAGATTACTGTCAATAGTTGAATTATAATTTTGTCGCGCGCTCTTCGCGATGACGTACATTATTTGGGTCTTGAACAATACGAATAAGTTATTTAGTTTTAAGCTAGATGCATTTCCAGGCAGCTGCGTCCGCCATCCGGGTTTCCTTCGTACCGGGTCTTATGTTTTTTATTATGATAACAATAAATTGTAATTTTCATAACTCCTCGCTTTTCACTACACAATTACACCATTCAAATGGGAGAAGCCAGACATCGAAGCAGCGCAATATGACCGATTAACTAAGATTTGTGCTCTACCGATTGAGGTAAGCTGGTGACGCTTGTGACCCTGTCGAGCTGAGGCGGTCTATCCGCGGGTCATGTAGCAATATGTCAAATTGACGAGAAACATTGCGATAACTATAAAATGGTGGTACTTACCGAGGCGCCGTAGCGGTCTCCAGTTAGTTCTCGACTGCTACTATGTTGGTTCGAAAGGTCATGGCGATCAAAAGAATCATGCGACAGAGGTCTCGAATATGCTTTTGAGTGTACGTCAAAAACGACGTAGATTAGACATCTTGGGACATACCTACTAGCGAAGGAAAAAACTACATTTCAAAATGAAGACTACAACACACACACGCTCACCAGTTTGAAGACTACAAAGTGTACACTACAATTGTAGTAAAAACTACTTGAAGTGAAGTAATTGTAGTACTACGAAATGACGTGAAGTAATGAAGTAATTGTAGTATTAATGAAGTGAAGTAATGAAATGAAGTAATTGTAGTATTAATGAAGTGAAGTGTAATGAAATGAAGTAATGTAGTACTAGTGAGTTAATATTTTTTTCTTTTTTCCCCAGCCAGATTTCTTCATTCAATTCCAAAAATTTTTCAAACCATGAGGGGGGAGGGGGGTTGTTACACTTTCCAGAGATTTCTTCATATATCTACATCATCTTCCCAAAAATTTCACGTAAAAAATGAATGAAGTACATGTACTTTGTAGTGTTCGCTTTGAAATGAAGTGTACTATTTGAAATTTAAACTTTCAATAACTTTGGTGTTTGTAGTTTGTAGTGTGCACTACACAACAAAACGTGTGAAGTGTGCACTTCACACGTTTTCACATGTAGTACTACATTGTAGTAGTGAGTACAGTGCGGACCCATCACTAATACCTACATAATATGTCAACTTTGTACAACTTATTTCATATGGATTTTATTACCGCCACCTGTGGGTTAAAATTTGTCACCCTAATAAACAGTAAATTATGTATTCGCCGTTCTTAATAAGTATACAATTTTTTTAACTATGCTCTAAGAAACATCATTTTCCAAAATTGTTAATACTAATTTTATACGAAATAACTATAAAACTGAATATTTTTTCTTTCATATATGATTTAACATAATAATGTATCCTCATTACTAATAAAACAAAAGATATAATAACACATAACGTAGGTATAACTGCCGTCAAAATCTCCGAGCGTATGAATAATGATGTATATAAATGTAGCGGTTTATGGTCTATTCCGACACAGACTCGGCCTAATGGAGTGGTAACATTCACTAACGATATTATGAAACTCCATTCATAGTATTTCATTAAGAGGCTTTTCAAATATATATGTACATTTACCACAGCCTGTTTGCCATACGCACCTAAAATCGTACATATGCGTTGAGTTAGTTATCTACATATCTCTAATAATTGAATTAAATTAAATTCAACTCATTAAAAAAAATCATTAATTTTTAAGGTATATTTTGATTTATAACAAGTCAAGTAAAAATTTTTGAGTTTTTGGTCAGCTTAAGACAGAAATATTCTCCGGTTTTCACCTTCACTCAGAATTAGTTGCGTAGTAGCGGCCGGAGAAATACAGCACGAGTGACTTGTGTAGAACAGAATATTTCGCTGTGATGCGAAATTCGTCATAGAGAAGCGCCGGCCGTCGTCCAAAATTCTCAGCCAGGAGCACAGAAGTTCGCGGAGGCTGGAACGTAGATTCGCTGCAGTAGTCGGGTCCCAGCAGAATTCTCCAATAGGTATCGGGAGATAAATAAAATGCAGATGAAAGCGGTCCAATGGCGTTTTCGTCACCGCACCGTAGTGCATCAGGTGAACGCCCTACAAAACCATTTATTATTTATAGCATTCTCAAAAATTTACAGGATGTTATGCAACAGCAAGTACGCTATCAGAGTGGACAAAATCTCCCCTCCATGTCGCCGTGGTTTGCCTCGCGACCGGTGTCATCTCGTGGTACTCACGGGAACTAGGCCCGGGCTCACCCCGGTCTGAAGACAGAAAAAGATTAATAAAATGTTTTGCATGTACCCCAAAGGGCTCAAAACTGTGTCACGTGTGGGCCTGACCTTGCACAAGGCTGTGACAGTCATTGAACCTGCAGGGTCTAACTAATTTAGGAAATCCGTTAAATATGTCGACAGTGAAGGGTCGGAGATCATGATACAAAAAGATTCATCAAGATCGGACACTTCTGTCGGAAGTTATTTCTACTTTAGTGATTTCGGCAATAATTGACCTCAGCGGCGGTCAGATTAAAATCAGTAAAATTTAGTAAACAAGTGTTTACTGGTTTTAAGTAATACCATAGATAGGTTTTGACTGAGCGCATCTTGTAGTAATATTTTTAAGTATGTCAGATAAATATTACTTAGCGCAATATGCTTTCAAAGGGGGGCCGCGGAGAAAACTTTCTCATTTATTTTCTCAGTTCCGGTATAACTTTACATGCGTAAAAACATATTAACTTAAGAAGTATTCTCGCTGAGAACACTATAAAAAAGGTTTCAGTTTGATTTGGTATCTGTGAGAGCTGTAATCTCACTTTTATTGATTCCCAGTAAAATTCCAATTATCAGAAAAAATGTGTTTTTATCATATAACTGCCGATAACTCACTATATCGCGCAGTGTGTGTGAATTTACTTGACAACTTTTTATTTCAGGTAAATTTTATCAAATATTTCTGACCATGTAATTTCCTTAAAGTGACCGGCAACTGATTATGCCGGTATTTAAAATGACTTTACTTTCAGTTTTCAACCAACAAAAATGGTTCAGATAATAGGGCAAACTTGCGTCTTACGCAAAATAAAAATACCTCCCGCTTTCTCTTTTATTGAACAATAAAATGTGATATTCCGTTTTTACATACAGTCATGATGCAATTCTGTCAAGCTCCTGGATTTCAACAAGGAATTCAAAATTCTGAAATGAGAGATATTCATAAGCATTTATAGTACAATATTATACCAGTATAAAAGACATGTCTAGAACACGCTGTACAACACATTTATTTGTTCCAAGCGAGACATAATTTTATTTTCCGAGAGCATAATTTCTCTCGATTCATTCTTTTAATTGCGAGTTCCAGACCTGTCGCCCAGGTTACCGACTTAGACACGGTATTCACCCCCGATTGGGTCGGAGGCGACAACTGCTGATGATGATAATACCCGGTTGTAAATCAAATATCTATTCATGATAACAGGGCATCAATGCTCTTTATGTGTGGAATAAAATCACTTCCCGCTCTCTCTCTCCTCTATTTGGAGCAATGAAATGCGACATTTTTATTACATAAAATTGTGATTCAGTCTCATTAAGATCTCTGAAACAATTCAATAAATTCCATAATTTTTAGAAAACTCTGAGATGTTAAAAAA
>JADDOH010004465.1:0-67659 GCA_016648135.1 Agrypnia vestita
TCTGGAATCGCAATTAATACCAGCTACGAAATTCTAGCAGCTAATTTCTGGTATGCAAAATAGCTAATTTCTGGTATGCATGGAAGAGTTATTCATAAAATTTTTTTTTTTCAGGTATTTGAATTCTCTCATCAGCTGTTGCACAAAAATGTGAAAATAACAGCCTGCGGAATGTTCCCCATCGACCAATCCCTTTTGTTCCAGGTTGGTGTAATAGCTTATTTAAACTTTTTTCGGGAATTCGGGGATAGAATTATACACCATGGTTCGCGGTGTCTTTCGTCTATATGGCGGTCACTTTGTGGCGTAACATTAGGTATACATATTAAGTATTTTATTAAAATAATGCTTGTTATATACGCAAAAATTAATAATTAGCGAGAAATCATAGTTTTTACTATATATTCACTCACCTTCTTGAAACCATGTTATTCATCTTATTTGATTTCTAATATTTTTTTTCATTTCACAGATTTTCGCTGTGATTACAACCTACAGTGTTATAGTACTTCAATTTAGTGAATCGATTGACAAATCCTGAATTCTAAAAAAAAAAAACATAATTTAACAGGCACTCATATTGTAATAAAATCACCATTTGTTGTGTGCATTAATTAGTAAAGATTAAGTACACCAAAGCAACGTTGTGATTAGACGTTAATCAAATGACTTGTTGGTATATGATTAAAACCTGTGCAAAGTGCACCCCAGGTCAGCAAGTTAGTCTTATTCTTTTTGACTTAAGAGTTTATGTTTGAAAATATAAATATTGATGTGACACGTATTCCACGTACGCACCGCTGTTTAAAAAAAATGTATTCTTTTTTGTATCAATGAATATATATAATATAAGTAATAAAATAATAAAAAAACACTTAATTTAAGTTAAATATTTATTTTGCATTATAGGCATTTTGACAGATTTTGAAATAACATTATATATTGTAAGTACACTTCTATTACCGAAAATAACATTATTTCAGTAATAAACTAAGTTTTTATGCAAATAATTGCATTTTCAACTACCTTTTTTTAATTTCGTGCAAAAACGCCCGCAGCTGTCATTCGTCTACGTGACGTCAAGCCTCAGTAAACATTGCATTGTGTCTATGGCAACGGTTCAAAGACACGGTGATGGTTACTGAAGCATGACCCCTCTGACCGGTGTTTCAGTTAAAATGGCGGATTGCACAATTTTATACTTTTATTTTATTGAAAATCTTATTAATCTCAATGCGTATATTAAAACTGTATCATTTTTTAGAATGATTTCAAAATATTTTCTTCTCTAAAATCACTTATTCTTTAATATTTTATCATGTTTATTGTAGTTAAATTATTTGCTAATCTATCATATGAATTACAAGGATTGCATCTTAACGTAGGGAGGATTTAAGCTTTCTTAATCTTCTCTTCCATTGTATTCAGAGAAAGAGCCTTCGTGATCATGGATCAGCAACTGAACAGTAGACGCTGTTAGTAGAACAGTAGACGAATATATCTGCCTATTAAACCGAGACAACTCATGCCTCCGATAAGTTATTGGCACGAATTACATAGGTATACCCAGACGCAGTGTGTGTAGAGCCGAGAGTTTTTTATTTAGACTTTTTTACGCTTACGAATTCATGTAAAATATAAAACGTTTGCAAGCGAATACTTAATTAAAAAATCGACAATGATAGTAACATATCCGACAATAATTGACACAAACTATCGTTCAAATTCTAGCATACCTCGGATGCACAAACTGGGCAATGAACTACCTACATATGTCGACATTTTAAATCTATCTCTCTCAAAATTTAAAAAATCATTATATGATCATTTCTTTTCAAAATATTAAATTTTTATATAATGTCTTAAATTTTTTATATATACCTGGCTATTCAAAGGGCAGAGGCGAGAGGAGCGGGGAGGAACACGGGCGGATGAGCACGACGGGACAGGGGGGGGCAGAGATGACGGGGGGACGAGCGGGCGAACCGCATGGAGGGAGAAACGAGGCGAGAGGAGACGGGGGGACAGGGAACCCGGGAGGGGGCGGGACAGGGGAAAGGGGGGGGGAGGGGAATGTAGCGGAAGAAACAGGGCGGCTGGAGGGAAAAGGCGAGGAAGCCGTGGGAAGAAAGAAAGAAAGAAAGAAAAAAGGAAAGAAAGAAAGAAGAGAAAGAAATAAAGGAAAGAAAGAAAGAAAGAAAGAAAAGAAATAAAGAAAGAAAGAAAGAAAGAAAGAAAGAACGAAAGAAAAGAAAGAAAGAAAGAAAGAAAGAAAGAAAGAAAGAAAGAAAGAAAGAAAGAGTTATAAATAAAAATATATAAATAACTAAATAAATAATATAACTAAATAAATAAATAAATAAAAAAATAAATAAATAAATAAATAAATAAATAAATAAATAAATAAATAAATAAATAAATAAATAAATGAATAAATAAATAAATGAATGAATGAATGAATGAATGAATAAATAAATAAAAATAATAATAAAATAAATAAGTAAATAAATAAATAAATAAATAAATAAATAAATAAATAAAAAAAATAAAATAAAAAAATAAATAAATAAATATCAGCCATGATTATGATGAAACGTCCGTCATAAAGATCTATACACATCCAGGAAAATCGTACACATCCACATAAACTACTGCCGCAAAATTTTATTTTCGCTAGTGAAGAAGTGCAAAAATAAAAATTAAAAAAGTACTGCAAATCAAAGCTATGAGAAAAATGAGAATAAGTGGGTGTACTAAGAACAGTACAATGTTGAATGAACTCAATATGAGGACTTTCGAGCCGATAATGTACTACAATCATACGGTTTACTTTAAAAATCCTTATTTTTTTAAAAAGAGATACAATTGGTCATTGAGTTTTTGGGTCATTCTGCCATGTTTCTACGAAAATTCTGGCCGACGTTTCGGATTCTATTGTAGGGTCCATCGTCTGGGCTGATGTGTTGTATCATATCTCAGAAAACTTTCAACAGAAGATTCTCAACGACTTTTACGGAAGAAGAAAGAACATTTTTAGGTACAGTGAAATCTTAAAAAGTTCCGAAGTCCAGTTCAATGGAGATTTCAACGAAAAGCCAGAGTAAAAAAGAAAGAAATATAAAAATTTATACTGTGTAAAAAATAGTTATGAATTGTAGAGTATAGAATAAATATAAATAAAATAATAACTAAATAAAAGCAAATGCGGCAATATAAAAAAATTAAAACCAGTCATCGAGGATTACCTATTAACTTATAATGTGTTGAATTCGAGATTTTATGGAAAACATAGCCTATAAATTTATAGGAAACATGATTGTGGAAGGGATAGATACGTAAAATCTACAATTAAGTACATTTAATAATTAGTAATCAATTTTATTATTTGTTTTAATATACGTATATATTTATTAATTACACCTACATGTTTCGGAAAAACCTTTCCATCGTCAGGGAAATGTTTTACATATGTCAAAATATCAAAATGAATGATGTCTATTGTTTTGGTTTTCTAAATTATTTAAAAATGTCTATCTACAAAGTTGCTCAACCAATTGAAAAAATAAATAATAATAAGTAATCCTCAGTTTATGCATTCAAAACATTTTTTTATTTTTGGATATTGCCTTTGCTTTTATGCCCCACAATTGATGAATTATTATAAATTCTTGACATTATGCTTATACAAGAGCATATGCATACAATTACTATACAATATTTTAATATAGATAAATAAATAAAAATCAATTCTCAGAATGACAGCGGTAAAATTAAGATAATTAAGCAATATTTTAATTTCGCTTTCATTACACACAGTTCAAACCAAGTGAGTATATTATATTATGATTGTCTGCGTGCCATATGTATTTAACTTGCTACCCTTATATCAAACATACAATCGTAGCAACTCGAAAGAAGCCTAATGATACAAGCGGACTTCATTAATTTCATCTTCCTCAATGACATACATGATTCAAATTCTTATCCACCTTCGTCGTTTGTCATGCAATCCTTTGCCATGCAACCCTTTGTCGTTTTTTCTCACGCGTTTTTTCCACCTTTAGTCTTTTGTCGCCTTTACAGATGGATTGACTTATATTTTATAATACTGGAATTTCTGGACTTGGCAGCCGCCTTTTTGTTTGACGTTTCTTCTACGTATTACACGTGTCAATTTATGACAAGGGTCATTTTCTCTTCACTTGATAAGTTCTCAAAGTCCAACGGTAACCTGACGTGAGAAATTTCATTGGCATTTACCCTTTTCAGTAATTGCCTTGTCTGGAGAGATCAAAATAAAAATAAAATGCAAGTACCAATATTACAGGAGTGGCCAAAAAATATGTGTACACGTATGGCGAATCAGCCCTGCGTCAAATGCGCGAGCGATACGTAGTTCATGCCGCACCCTCACTTGGCCATTACTTTCTCGACCGAGTATTTAATTCTTGCTTACATTTGTGACTCGCTCACTCGCTTGCCACTCATACGCCTTACAAACATGTCAGAAAATGCCATGAAACACTGGAAGAATCCCTTGTTAGAGTCGGATTTCGTCATCATCCACACACTACAAATTACTCTCCAAGTGGTTATCTAATTTCTTTTGATATCTTGTAAAATGTTAACATTAGATATTAGATATTTACTCTTAAAATTAATTTTTATGCACATCATTCTTATTCCAATGTCAACGCACTATTCTTATATACCTTAGTTTTCGTAGGTATAGGTATAGAAACCTCGAAATGGCGAAAAAAGAATGAAAGTAGACTGACTGCGGTGGATATGCGGTCACTAAGACGCTTGTGTGGAAAATCGTTGGTCGATGGAGTAAGGAATGAACAAATTAGAAATGTAGTGATAGACAGAATAAAGAAAGGAGTGCTGAGATGGTATAGTCAAGTAGAGCGTATGAGCGGGGAATGGATGGCAAAGAAAATATATGGGGCGAGTGTTGAAGGCAACAGGAATAGAGGGTGTCTGCGAAAGATCTGGCATGAAGTATTGGAGGATGGCCCTGTTAAAAGTTCCAACAACCGTAGAACTTGCATGAGAAGATGCATGAATATAGCCGAAGCAAAAGTGGTGTGCCAAGATATAAGGATGTGGCGTTCTATCCTCCTGCCTTCTCCTGTGGAAAAACGGCGTGATGGTTAATTATATTTTTTTAGCTATAGAGATTTGATGACAATTATTATTGTTACATATTTATTTCTGTATCCTATGTTCAAGACGATAATACTATGTCAAACATGAAATGAAATAAAACATTAATATATATTTTTTGTTATTGATGTGTGTCTATTATTTTTGGCTATCTCTGTATATCTTTTCAATGAAACGCTTCATATGTATTATGTGAGAAATCCAGACTTCAAAACTACTTATGATATTATTTTTTCAATTGGCGACGTGAAGTGAACTCTGATCCATGCGATGGAAGTAGTATGTAGTTTAACTCCACTTCTTTGTCAAGATAGTTTATTCGAAGTAATACGACAAATTTGCTGACATGACAATTTTCCTTTGGATTCACGTAACAAATGTTTTCTTACTTCAGTTATTCATATCGGTCACATGATAAAATTATATGGAAAAAATACGCATGTTAAAATTACACATGAAAATAATTCGCACCGAATTTTTTTAAAATGAATAATAATAAGACCACATACACATTTCAAAGTTTAAGGCGATCGTCCAGCAGATTGAGTAAATTTCACAATTTTTTCTAATACCTTCTCTTGCATTTTTTATCACATTTTTTGTACGGAAATATCTCATTTTAAAATTTGTTCCAGGTTACGTATATTTTAAATACGGATATATTATCAAAATGACACAAACTAAATTATATAATTGATTAATAAATTACCAAACCTTCGATGTTTTAATAATGAATAAAATATCTCCACTTTGTGGGCCTTTTATGACTGAATGGCTCGTGAGATGTCTTTTTACTTCCTTTCTTTTAACTCGTGGCGTCTGCTTGCTTGCCGGCTTGCCGTCGAAAAAACTTTGCATCGATTTTTAACCCTTTTCCCGTAATCCAATCGAGCTAAAACTTTGCAAGCAGACTCGTGGCGACTATCAAGAAGATCTATCAAATTTTCGTTAAAAAAATTAATACATTTTAGGATTTTTCAAATTTTTAATGGTTTTTTCATACAACTTACTAAGTTGTATGAAAATATTTCAACGCGTCTGGTAGACACGGAACCTGATTATAGTATAATTTTGGATTTTTGAAATTTTTTTACTCCCTTTCGTAGCGTCGGTCGAGCGACGCTACGAAAGGGAGTAACCCTTTCGTAGCGTTGCTCGACCGAAGCCCAACGCGTAGGTTAAGCGCCAAACTAGTTTCCACAAGTAAATGAGAAAGGGAGAATAATAAAAACTTGGTTTTAATGGGTTACTTTTTTACTCAATAATATTACAAAGTAAACGATAATCTTAAATCTATTATAATTATTGCAAAATATGTTAGTTGTTTACATGCAATTTGTGTTTTAAGAAAAGTGTGTATTTTTTCAATCCTTTTTAGATAGTTGATAATCCGAGATATCCGTTTATCTCGGATTATCAACTATCTAAAAACCAACTATAATCCGATATTTTGAATATACGTAACCTAATTAATAAATTTTTAAATGAGATATTTACATACAAAAATGTGATAATAAACGCAAGAGAAGATATGAGAAAAAATTGTAAAATTTGTTCAATCTGCTGGACGATCGCCTTAACATATTTAAAAATTCTAATCTAACTTCACTTTTGCATTTACTATTTTTTTACCAACATTAAATGAACCTTCAAAATTAAAAAGTCAATATAAAAAAAAATAATATTTAAAACTTTTGGAAAGGTTTGATCTTGAAAAGGATTTAAAAAACATGCTCGACATCTTAGAGATAGTGGTGCTTTCATAAGGTGATAATTCCATGGACAGCGAGACGAACAGATGCCTTTATTCTCCAGGAACTCCGCCATAATGGCAAGTTTTCTACAAAATGTGGGAAAAGATTTCGTTCATCCTTTTGGTATGTTGGTTGAAGAGAGGGAAACGTGGGTGATTACTGTGAATGAACAAGGAAGCAGAGTGTGAGAAGAATCTTTAATAAGATCTCTTCCGTACGCTGACCCTGGAAACTTCATGGCGACGCCATATATGTATAGTTTTCTAGGATATTCTACCATGTCTATGTGACCTCTCTGGCCGACGTTTCAGATCCATTGTAGGGTCCATCATTAGGGCTGAAGTGATGATTTTGTGTTGATGTGTAGGTTAATTATTGCCTTGCAATACCGCAATAAAGCCAAGAGGTCAGAGAGGTTACAAATACACGCAGAATATCCTAGAAAACTATACATAAAAGATTCTTAACGGTGATGAAAGCCTGAGGACATTTTTTGACGATATATATCTATGGACAAGGGACGACAGGAAGTCCCCAATTGGCAAGCCAAATTTGAGAAACCTATACCATCACTCCGATCTCCTTTCACTGATCTTCACGGACTGAATTCGAGGGATTTCTGGAGCCTAGATGCTCAGTCAGACTAAGACGAAGTAGAAAATAATTTATTTCTCTCTGTCTTCTTTTCGATGTGCAATTTTATCATCAACGCCATTATATCCAGGATCAGATAACCCTTCCAAAAGGCATTGACCAGGCCTCATCGGTCATTCCTTGCTTCAGTCATTCCTCGAAATTTAATTAAAGAAATCCGTTAAGTAATGTGTTATGGAAAAATTATATAAATAAACAGTCTTTTACTTACATCCTCAATTAATCACAAATTAAGGATCAAGAGCACCCAAATGCGGCGGCAAATATGTAACAATTTTTTTTGTATTTTTTTATTATTAAAATAGAGACACTTAGGTATATGGAGTACTTGTCAAATGAGTACTATTAATATTTTCTAAAATAATTTGCCGGTCTGGAAGTGTAGGTCTTTCCGTTTCGGAAAAACAATAGAATTAGTACCGCCGTTTAGAATACGTAAGCCGCGCGTACGACGCACGTTGTTTCGTTGTGTTGGTGTTTACATAAACACCATCACAACGTAAAAATGTGCGTTGTACGCACGGCTTACACATACTAATTCGATTGTCTTTCTTAATGGAAAAATGTTAATGCCGCACGATATCGTTGCTTTCAGTAAAATTTTAGCGTTCAAATAATAGATTCTTCCCTCCCCCTGATATATTTTCGATGCAAATCTGTACCGTCGGACTCAAAGATTGAAAACATATTCTTTAGGACCCGGCAGATAATATAGATGGCATTTCCTCCCTCCCTTTTATATATTTTCGATGAAAATTTATACCGTTCGAATCAAAGCTTTGTTTCCCCCCACAAATTTATTTTCAACTTAATCCTTAACCCGTGCATGGCCGGGTACGAACAGCTAGTTTTATTATACAATTAACTTTTAAGTAATATTTCTATTAACTCTATATTATTTGTTGTCATTTCCTTATTAGCTACCTAAATTCCACTGACACTAAAATTGTAATATATGATTTACTTGTCAGTCTGACAAGATTGTAACTGTGATTAGGTTTTATGAAGATTTTTTGTTTGAATTAAAGAAAAAGTACATTCTTCTTCCCGTAGAAAGGTGATCGTCATGGGATGACTTAGTATGAAGTGTACACAACGGCGTAACACACATTTTTTGGTGTAACGACACAAATTTTGAACGATTTATCATATAATCTATAAAACCTAAAAATTGTTTCATATAAAAAAATGAATACTTTTAGTGATTCATTGATATCAATTAATATTGTCAAACGAATCCTAGGTCTTTCTTTGTATCCCACAAAGTTAGGAGGAAAACTCGACAATATAAACTTATCATGGAAAAATTACAGTATTCCTTGGATGATATTTGCAATAGCCCAGATGGTGTGGAATATGTACCAAATTGCAATGGATCTCAAAATCTTGGAAATGATAAAGAAAAGCACTAATTTGATAATCGAAATGATAAAGATTAGGTATATAATCATAGAAATATTTGCAGTAATTGCGACAACGTTATTTTGTTGGAAGAACAGCGGAAAGCAACAGAATATGATAAAATCCTTTAATAGATTTGATCAACATTTTGCATTTTCTACTGGAAGAAACATGGATAACAAAGCTTTGAAAAAATATTTAAAATATAATATTCTAGTAGGAATATTACCAAAGTGGTTAATTTATAACGTTTATTCGGCCTCCAAATATTGTGACACATTTTTTTGTTGTTTGAACTGTTTCACACGAGAGCGCTCTGACCATCTGAGTAGACTGTGCCTAATAGAGGCACTGGCTTTATTATACGCGTTGAAAATCAGGTTTAAAGTAGTTAATTCAATGATATTGGAGCTGAAATATTTGCCGGAATTGTCCATAGAGAACATAGAGGCTGCATCAAAAGTAGCACTTTACAGAGGCCTGCATTTTGAGCTTTGCTCCTTGGTCGATGAAATTAAGATCAATAAAGGCATTCAAATTACGATGAGCATTTTGGTAACATTCTTCATTATATTTTACTGGATTTACTACATATTCTTTGGATTTATGGTGGATGACGAAATTGTAACATCAACAAATGCTCCGGACATTTTTGTATATTTGACAGTAAACGCAGCTGAATATCTGATATATATATTTGTTCTTGTAAAATTAAGTGAAGATGTTAAAACTGAAGTGAGTCGCTTAAAATATTTTTCATTTATTAGTAGTAAGCACCAATGTCTTATAAACTGATTCATTGTTAACTCGTTTTTAAGGCCAATGATACTGGAGCATTACTTCAGAATATATCAAATCATTCTACGGACAAGGACCTGAAGGATGCGGTAAGATATTACAGAATTAGAATTAATTCCCCGACAGTCAACCTACTTCTGGAAAAAATAAATAAGAATTTTAAATATTTTATGATAAGACCGGTTTGTTTTTTAGGATACTTTGATTACTTTTTTATAAATTAATTTGATTGATTTTCCCAAATAGTCAGTTATGTAGTGGAATTATAATTTAAATCAATTTTTATTTTGGATTCAAACTATTTTGGATTCAAAACGGAATAATTTTTTGCTTTTGATTAGTTTATTTCCCTGACGAACAGAATTATTGTTTCCGAACCCGGTACGATAAAAATACAAAACTGATTGGATAAACACATATACATGAATTACACATTATAAATAAAGTTCATTGGACATTCGATTCAAATTATAATTGACGAATATCATTAAAATAATTATAGGTAACACACTTCTCCCTTCAGCTGCTTCACAAAAATGTGAATATAACCGCCTGTGGGATGTTTCCTATCGACTACTCCTTACTATTCCAGGTTTGTGCATAAAATTTTACTTTAAAAATCTATACCTATAAAACTCTATGTCTGTCTGTCTGTTCTCTATACAAATCCACACCGTTTGTCAGATTCGATTCAAATTTTTGCATACTTATGCTTTGGGACCCGGCAGCTAACATAGGCAACATTTCCTCCCTATTTTATTACCCCTTCCCCTCCCCTTGACCTATTTTCGATGCGAATCTGAACCGTTTGACCGATCGGACTCAAAATATGCATACTTATGCTTTGGGACCCAGCGGGTAACATAAGTAACATTTTACCCCTATTCTCTTACCCCTTCCCCTCTCCCTGACATATTTTAGATGCAAATCTACACCGATCTAGACCGATCGGACTCAAAATTTGGAAACTTATTCTTTAGGACTCGGCGGCTAACATAGGCAACATTTCCTTCCTATTCTCTTAGCCCTTCTCCTCCCCCTGATACATTTTCGATGCAAATCTGCACAGTTTGACCGATCGGACTCAAAATTTGGAAACTTATTTTTAAGGACTCGGCGGGTAATATATGGAACATTTCCCCTATTATTTTAAGCCTTCCCCTCCCCTGATATATTTTCGATGTAAATCTGTACCTTTCGACCTGACCGATCGGACTCGAAATTTGGAAACTTATTCTTAAGGACACGGCGGGTAAAACATGCAACATTTCCCCCGTATTATTTTAACCCTTCCCCTCCCGTAATATGTTTTCGATGCAAATCTGTGCCGTTTGCCCGATCGGACTCTAAATTTGTTAAACCATTCTTAAGGTCTCGGCGAGAATTATGTGCGACATTTCCCCCTATTCTTTTAACCCTTCCCCTACCCTGATATATTTTTGATGCAGATCTGTACCGTTTGACCGATCGGACACAAAATTTGGAAACTTATTCGTTAGGACCCGGCGGGTAACAAAAGTGACATTTCTTCCATCCCCTTTTTACTTTTACCCGCCCTCTGATATATTTTAGATGCAAATCTGTACCGTTCTACCAATCGTACTCAAAATTTGCAAAATTATTCTTTAGGACTCAGCGTTTAACATTGGTTACATATCCCCCTATTCTTTTACCCTTTCCCCTCCCTCTGATATATTTTCGATTTATTTTAAACTTAATCCTTAACCCGTGCAACGCCAGGTATAAACAGCTAGTATTATTATAAATTTTTGCAAGGAGCAAGGAATATTTATTTATTTTACTTTAAAATTTGTACAAAATTGATAAACAATAGACAATATAAATAATATATATAAAAATACACATGTGAACATCAATTATTTAGAAACATAATCAAGAACAATATAAATGTAGAATTAAAGGAGACAATAAAATATTAACAGTAATTCGATCAAATTAAATTTAAAAATAGTAATTTTGTATAATAGGCGATTCAATAGGCAATATAATAAATTATAGAAGAATAAATAAAATAATAAATATTAATTCACTGAAGACAGTATAGAGCTAAAATATTTTTAGAAGTAATAATTATATTAAAAGGCGAGATAACCAAAACATGTGTATTTATGCGCGTATATGTTATATTTCTGCATTCACTCTGCTATTAAAAAAAATGCTGGTTAGGACCTTTTTGTAAATGTGCAAGGTAGCATTTCAAATATCTATTTCTTCGTATTTATTGTCTAAATGTTGTATTCTAAATGTTGGCGAGTTCCTTTGTGCTATGATCGCAGTATTGTTACAGTAGTACGGTTGTACTCTTCCAAGAAGGCATATACATGTTTATTAATTGTAATAGGTCAGGGCTGTTAAAATAATTACACAGAATTTAAAAAAGACCTATTAAATCTGAAACGGTTCTCATTTCATTTAACTTTAGTAAATGCATTAAACTTAACAGGGTATCATAATTTAATTGTTCTCTTGGAATATGCTATTTACAATTACATATTCCAAGAAAACAATTATTAGTTATTTTAATCCCAAGAAATAAGATATATTTTAATTACTGAGATATATTATAATATTTGTTCTATATTTTTAAATCACACTAAAAGTTTTAAATCAACTTTTTGAAGTTGGAGTTTAGGACAGAATTGGAGGTCCGTGGTTCGAGTCCCGGTGACAGTTAAAATATTTTTCCGTTAATTAGATTTTTTCTGTATGTCTTTTCTAATTGATTAATATATATTGTTTAATAATTCACAGAACTTTGTTCTGAAATTGCAACTTCACAATAAGAATATGTTTCTTTTAATATATATACGTGTTGTATCAAATATTTCCAAAAAATTAAAATTAAATATATATTTCTGGCGTCCTCTAGCGGTAGATACGCGAAGGTATTCGTGACTATTGTATTATAAAAAAGTGGATTGCTTTAAAAATGGAATAAAAATGTTGATCAATTAAAAAGAGACTACATAAAGGTCGAAAAATTTTCGTTAACTTACCAGACTGTCATGGCGAAATTGGATAACGCGCCATTCCCGGATAGAATTGGAGGTCCGTGGTTCGAGTCCCGGTGACAGTTAAGATGTTTTTTCGTTAATTAGATTTTTTCTGTATGTCTTTTCTAATCGATTAATAAAAATTCTTTAATAATACACAGAACTTTGTTCTGAAATTGCAACTTCACAATAGAATGTGTTTCCTTTAATATAAATAAATATATTTTAAGTCTTAATGACGTTCTCTACATAAACTTGGACATCTACCAAAAATGCATTTTTGACTTTTTTGTTCCAATGCATAGAAAATAATCTTCTCCGCAATACAAATTGAAACAAAAAACTTTTTTCTGAGTAAATAAAACTGAAGTTAAGTAGACAAATTCGATAAGTTTATATGTAACACCAAACTTGAAAATCTCTCCTGAAAAATATATATTTTTTAGATATTTCAATTTTTGTATGGACATATTGTAAGATTACGATTTATCTCAAGTAGTAAGAAAAATAGAAAACCTGTTTTGATGCAACCCACCTCGTTATTTTTTGTAAAGTAATGCCTGAATATTATTTATTTATTTTTCTAATGTCTATGTTTCAGATGTCTGCCGCAATAACAACATACTGTGTTATTTTAATGCAATTTGGTGTAAGGAAACAGGAATGAAGGATTGCCTCAAGAATTTTAAGATAAATTTTCCGATATTTATAATCAGTTCACGTATTGATATAGGTAGAATTATTACACGTTATTTTTAGGCAATGTAGCATACATTGAAAGAACAACACAGTTTCACAAAAAAGTCTATAACATGCATATCGGTCACCATTAATGATTTATTTTAAGATTAATGTTTAAAACCAGTCCGTAGACATCATATATGCATTGCTTTTTAGCCATAATACAATGAATCTAGTGTTTTATTAGTGAGTTAAAAACCGGTCTTCAGTTAGGTCTGAAAGATAAAATAGATAAATTAATATTTTTGATAAACATAGAGTGACCTAAATGATAAGTGTTTACATTTAAATAGAATTAAACTAGTGAATAACTAAATTTGAAATTTTTAACTACCAGCAGCATAGCAGGATTGAAGATTTCTCATTTTTTAAATTTCTGATGATACGAGATCATACGAATATACTGCTTTGTTTACTTTTTTGGAAAATATATCTTCCACAGAAAAGAAATATATGAATTTCCCAGCGTGCGACCCACACATTGAGATTTTATTTGATTGATACAATTTTGATATATAGCACGTTTAGGCTAGTTTGATAGTACTATAATGCACCGATTAAATTATTAATTTTAAAATATTTAATTTATCACTTTTCCCCCTGATCTGACTTAGAATATAAGAGAATATATTTAATGAAGCATTAATTACTGTTTTTGGGTGTTGTTTAATGATTTTGAGTGATATTTAATGATTCTTCTTGTCAGTGGTAGACTGATCAGCACTGAGGGTATGATCAACCTAAATTTCTCAAGGTAGTAATTTGGTGAGGACTCCAATTATCTTAAATATCCCATTTGTCTATCTCAAAGGATACCATTATTTTTATTTAAAAAAAAATAAAAGAAACCTGGAAAAAATATATTCAAAACCGCTGTTGCACAAAAATATGAACATAACGGCCTACAGGGTGTTTCCCACCGATTAGACACTTAAATATATTCCAGGTTGGTTAATTTTTACATTTCCTTGAGAATGAGATGAAGGTCACAATGGTATTTCTGTGAAATAGGCTAAAATATTTTTTCTGGTTTTATTTCGAATTCAATTTACAATGTTATATAAATTCAATTTGGAATATCTTGTGTCTAAAACAATTGTAAAATAATATTTCACAAAGTTAAATATAGTTTTTTGTGTTTGGAAGTTTAAACTAGAAATAATTAAATGGGTCGATAAGATTATGCAAATAACGTTTGAATTAAATACTTACTATATTTGTTGAGTAAAATACCATTTCAATAATCCTCAACTCCGTATAAAGTAGGTACTTATATTTAATCATTTTATTATATCAAATTAGGTACTTGTGTACTTATATTTATTGAAAAATAAATACACTAAAAACTTGCACTCAAAAAATTTAATTTAATAAAATAATTATCGTAATTTATTTACGTTACCTTATAAGGCTTATTTTCTTACTCTTAAAAGCTCGGCAAAGCGCTTCTTCTCCCGTCTTACGCCTCTTCTATACCAGCTGACCAAATTAAGGTATACTATCTTAGTACAATCTTAATGTTATTTGTACCAGCTAAGTCTTAAGCGACACACCTTTCCTCTGCAGTTACCAAAAAGTACATCTTGATAGTCTTTCTTATGGCATTCGCAAGACGTGTCCAAGCCAAATAATTTTAGACCTTTTCATGTGCAGAGTAGAGGTTTCATTCAGAGAATTCCATTCTTTAATTTTTTTAAATTTTATTGCAAATTAAATATGTTTGCAAAAAATTACCATCGCTTTGTATATTAATATAATATTTGTATGTAATATTCAAGTTGGTTATCATTGAAAGATTTGGCAGAGACTTCGTGGTGCAACATTTTAATTTAAAATATGTTTTAATTTACTTCGTAATACACACACAATATGAGCTATTAAATTACAACTATAGTTTCGAGAGGAGCAGTCCCTCTCATCATCAGGTATAGTTATTATCTATACCTGATGATGAGAGGGACTGCTCCTCTCGAAACTATAGTTGTAATTTAATAGCTCATATTGTGTGTGTATTACGAAGTAAATTAAAACATATTTTAAATTCAAGTTGGTTCTTCATTTTTACTTTTTTTTTTTAAATTACTTGTATTTACTTTTTTCGGAAGTATTTAAAAATATGTTAAATATGATATTTAAACTGCTTGGAAGAGAAGCTAAGACCTAGAAGAAGAGGAATAAAAGTAGACTGAATGTAGTGGAAATAAGATCACTTAGGCGTACATGTGGCTACACAAATCCATTTGAGATGTGGTAAAGTATTAAAAAATTAGTGATGAAAGTTAAGCTAATCTTGATGAAAATGGCCAAGGAAAACTTGACGTCACCAGGTAAATCAGACACTGAAAGATGGTCCTGTTAAAAGCTTCAGCAATCGACGAGTTTGCAAGAGACAATGATAAACAAGGAGGAGGCGAGAGTTGTATGTCATATAAGACAGAAGAGTGTGGTGCTCCATCCTCAGTCTATCCCCACGGCGAAGTATAATACGGTACTAATGACCACGCCCACATACCCACCGGACTCTAATTTCCACCCCACTCCTTATGCCGTCCTTTAGTCTTAAGTTTATTATTAGTATGAAGATGATACTTAAGTATCGAAAACGTTCTAACCGTTATAAATGAATTGTGAAAGTATACAAAATTATCATTTTTTAAAATGGACCTTCATAAAGTCAACAAAAATTTTAAACCAAATTATATCTGAATGCATATTTTGAAAGGTGATTGACCATGACTCATTTTAGGGGCATCATACATTTATTTTACTTCGAGAAATTCTGTATCGCTTGGAATTATCCATAATATATCGTACAAAAAATTCGCTTAAACTTTTCATCAATAAATTATTTACCCTAAAAATGACTCCTATTTATTATTATTATTCGTTTAATTACTTATATAATTCATAAAATAAAAATAAACATTATAACGACTCGTTTTTATTAGGGCCGTTTGCGCCAACTTTGCTTATAGTTGCAATCTTTCATTTAAACGATCAATTTTTGCATTTTTCATTAAACAAACAAACTTTATTAGTAAAAATATTTGATTTATATGTAAGCTTACTATGAACCAAGTAGATGGAATAGGGTCTTAGTCACTGATGAAAAAAATCGTTAAACAAAATTCATTTAAAAAAAAAAAAAGTTACGAAAGGAATAATTATAATTTTAGTAGCTTACTGTATAAAAATAAAATTTTAAAATGGTAGGATGTAAAAATTAAAGAAAATTAAATAAAACAGCATAAAAATCAAATTATTATAAATAATTAATAAAATTTCACCTCCACTCCTACCATAAAAATATTTCGTGAAGTAATATAATGTAACGAAGCTAAACAGAATCACGCACACATGTCAAGTGATAGTTGTTTGCAATGTTCAAAATACTACCGAAGATTCCAGCATATCTGAAAATTATAAAACTTAAACACTATAAAAGTCTCGAAGGTTCGAAAATTTCAAGGTTATACGTATAAATAAACGGATCCAGGCCGCGGAGGGCCATTGTTATTTTGACGTTTCCAACGACTCGGCCCTAGCGGCGAATCACGAAGCGAAAACAATGTTACCATTAGGCGTTTGAACTATGTGACAGATGATTAAGTGAAGTCCTTACTCGTGTCCGATATTTGAGCGAATATTCTGGAAAAAGTTTTTACGTAGCGAAATAAATCGGAGCGAATAGAGTAATACGTGCTGAAATTGGATGGATTGTTCTGGTGAAAAGTGAATAAAGTATTGAAGTGATTACAAAGTGTCTATTTAAGTGTCTATTCGAGTGATAAATTTGCGAAACAGTTTAATTCAATATAAGCGTTACATTTAATAGACTTTGTACGATAGTTTAATTAATTATTCAGTACTCAATAAATCTGTTATTGCATTCTCGCGTTTTATGATTTTCCTCCTGCAGCTACGACACGTGACAATAATATATCCGATGAAGTATGTGTTGAAGGTTTATAAATAATATAACCTACGTATATAATTTCATTGTTATATCCACAAAGCAGTTAAATATATATTATGTTATCATTTACAATAAACTTGTGTGATAATTTGGCTGTCTGCTCACCAAGATTTTATCTTTGATTATGTTGTATGAATATTTTTATGTGAATATTCACGTAAAAATATTCATAAAATGTCACCTTCTTATGGAAGTTCATACTGTATACAGTATGTACTTCCTTCTATAAGAAGGTGAGACCGTCAGCTCATTAATCGACTTAATAGTACGAGTACACAACGACGTCAAAGAATTTTTGGTGTCCAGATACAAAATTTTAATGATTTATAATATAATATACAAAATACTTTGGTAACACCGCCAAAAATTATTATTAAAAAAAAACAATGAGTTCTTTTAGTGATTCATTGATATCAATAAATATTATGAAACGAATCCTAGGTCTTTCCTTATACCCCATTAAGTTGGGAGGAAAACTCAACAGGATTAATTTATCATGGAAAAATTACAGTTTTCCATGGATGGTATTTGCTTTTGCACAGATAGCGCTGTATATTCAATATAGTGCAACGATCATCAGAAATATAAGTATTGTAACTAAAAACAGCAACGCGACAGTCGAAATGACAACAATTGAGATTATTGCCAATATTTTTGCAGTATGTGTAACAACATTTTGTTGTTGGAAGAACAGCAGAAAGCAACAGAATATGATAAAGTCCTTTAATAGATTTGATCAACATTTCGCATTATCTACTGGTGAAAAAATTGATAATAAATGTCTAAAGAAATATATTAAATATATTTTAATAGGAATTTTAACAAAATTTGTCATTAATGACGTTTATTCAGGCATCAAATATTGCGAGACATTTTATTGTTTTCTGAATATTTTTATTAGTAAACGCTGTGACCATCTCATCAGCATCTGCGTAATAGAGGCACTGTATGTAATATACGCATTGAAAATTAGGTTTGAACTACTAAATTTAATCATATCGGATATAAAATTTCTGCCGGAATCGTTTTTCACGAAGAATCTTCTTCCAACTTCTGAAGCACCGAAATGCATCGGTGAGACTGCATCAAAAATAGCACTTTGCAGAGTTCTGCATTTTAAACTCTGCACTTTGGTAGATGAAATGAAGAACACTATAAGCATTCAAATTACGATAAATATTATGGCAACTTTCATGGCTATATTTTTCTGGATATACTACACATTCTTTGGATTTATGTTGGATGGCTATAATTCAACAAAAGATCCCGAATTTTTGTTATTTATAACAGTATCGGCTGCAGAGTATCTAATTTATTTATTTTTTCTTATAAAATTCAGTGAAGATGTTAAAACAGAAGTGAGCCTCCATAAACATTTTTCAATTTGAAGTAGTGTGAAATAATATCCTTTAGACTGATTCTGTGTTAAACCTTTTTTAAGGCCTATGGTACTGGAGCATTACTTCATCATATATCAAACAATTCTACGGACAAAGAACTGAAGAAAGCGGTAAGATATTACGAAATTAGGGTTTAGATTATCAGCTAGATGGCTAACTTTCCGAAAAACCAATTTTTTTACATAATTAACCCAATTCTCGAAAAACTACATAAGCATTTGTATATTTCAAAGGAAAATGAGTATTGTATTGGAAATATTTTATGATTATACTGGTGGTTAAGTTCGTTAATTTTTTAAAATTATTTGTTTAGTTTTTCAAATTTTTATTTTATTTATTTTCACAAATTTTATATCGTACCATGTAAAAAAATATATTTAGTCATTACCTGGATTTATTTTATATGCATTTTCAGTTAAACCATTTAAAAACTATTTTAGAATCAAAGCATAGTATACGCAGTGTATAAATCTGATGTCCCTGGCCGCCATTTCGGATCCCATTGCAGAGTTCATCATCAGGGCTGATCTCACATCAGCCCTGATAATGGACCAAAATGATTAAATTAATTTCCTGACGAAAGAAATTATTGATTCCAAACCCGGATGGATATATATATATATGTAAACCCGATTCATTAAATACACATAAATAAAGTTCATTGGACGTTCGATTCACATTTTAATTGACGAAAATCATTAATATAATTATAGGTATCACACTTCTCCCTTCAGCTGCTTCACAAAAATGTGAATATAACCGCCTGTGGGATGTTTCCTATCGACTACTCCCTTCTATTCCAGGTTTGTGCATAAAATTTTGCTTTTAAAATATGAAAATTATAAATGGTTGCAATGAGCAAAGAATATCTCAAGAGACAAGATATATTTTAATCAATGATACATATTGTTACATTTGTTTTATATTCTCACGGGCCGTGGATTTGGGAGATAAATGAAAATTTATTTCTCAATTTTTTTATTATCGCTGGGAATTTCTGTTCAATTATAGCACAAAAGTAGGTATTGCATAATAATTTCGTTTCATAATCTGTCGCTTCGAATTACACGATTGGCCACCTCGGCCGTCGTTCCATGGCTGATACCGGTAGAGACGTCAAAACGCAGTATTAGTTTCGCTTTTTATATGCAACACATAGAGTTTTCGAATCCTCGAGAACATTATTTTCATTTCTACTGTTTACGATAATATCCAGAAGATTGTAGACATTTTCCGAATGTTATGGCTAATTGTAATGTAATTAATAGAGACTTCGATATTATTGTTGTCATCCACACATTTCGAAGTTTCTGTACGTAACCTCTTTTTACCATTACAATATTTTTAAAATCACATTCAATTTTAAATCAAGTATTCGAAATAGGAGTTTGAAAAATAAATATATTTGAAATCATATTGACCGTATCTAAATAAATTTGGACATCTACCAAAAATTAATTTTTGACTTTTTTATACCAATATACAGAAAATAATCTTCTCTGCAAAACATATTAATTTTTTTTTTCAGAGTAAAAAAACTGATGTTTAATATCGACAAATAGGATCATTTTGAGGCCAAACTTCAAAGGCTCTTCTGTAAAATTGATTTTTTGTAGTGTCCAAATTTATTTAGATACGGTCAATATGATTTCAAATATATTAAATTTATTATATTAAAATTGAAAATATATAGATATTTATGCACCACTTTCTTTTTTTAAATGTAATACCTGAATATTATTTATAAATATTTCAGATGTCTGCCGCATTAACAACATATTGTGTTATTTTAATGCAATTTGGTGTAAGGAAACAGGAATGAAGGATTGCCTCAAGAATTTTAAGATATATTTAATGATATTGTTATTCATCTTCGTATTCATCTTTGTCATCATCTTGTAACCAGTTTATGTATCGATATAGGTAGAGTTAACATGTAATTCTTAGACAACATTGGAAGAACAAGATAATTAAAAAAAAACCACCATTAATTCATTATTTTAATACCAAGATTTAAAACCAGTCCATGGACGTCATATAGGCGTCATATAGCCATAAAATAACAGTGAATTAAAAACAAGTCTTCGGATGGACCTGAAAGAAATACACAGGAATAATATTTTTAATAAACAGATGGTGGCAAAAATGTTAGAATGTTACACACATCAACAGAATCAGACAGCGATTAACTATTCGTTTTACAATTTGTTATAATTACTATCTACAGAATAGCAGGATTAAAGATTTCCATTTTTATAAATTTCCGATGATACGAATAAACTCCGTTTTTTACTATTTAAAAAAATATTTCTTCACAAATCGAATAAAAAATGTATCAATTTTTCTGCACGTGTCCCACTGAAAGACATTGGGATTTTATTTAAGTCTACATGATTTTATTTGATTGATCTTGTATTGATGTTTAGACTAGTTTTACAGTACTATCATGCACCGATTAAATTACTATTCACTTTGATCGGACTTGGAATATAAAAAAATATAATTAAAGAATCGTTCATTACTGTTTTTTGGGTGTTGTTAAATGGTTTTGGGTGATATTTAATGATTCTTCTTGTCAGTGGTAGACTGATCGGTACCTCCACTTCTCATGATGGTAATTTGGTGAGAACTCCAATCAAAAAAGACCTGAGAGACCTATTAAATTTTTCACAATAGCAGTTGAACAAAAATTTAAATATAACGGCCTACAAGATTTTTCCCATCGATTACATACTTACATGTATCCTAGGTTGGATAATTTCATTGACAATGAGGTGAAGGTCACAATGGTGTTTCTGTGAAATTAGAATAAAAACATTTCTCCGATTTTATTGCAAATACAACTTGTAGTGATACATAAATTCAATTTAGAATATCCAGTGACTGAAATAATTGTAAAATAATATTTTACGCAGTAAAATAATTTTCTATGTTGATGTTTATATTATAAATAATGAAATGGGTTGATGAGATTTGAGACAACGTTTGAATTGAGTGAAGTATTTTTGTTGAGTTGAGTTGAGTGAGAAAAATTGAATTAAGTTGACTAAAATAACATTGTAATAATCCTCAATTCAAAAAAAAAAATGTTTAACATATATTTCTATCATTTTCTTATATCAAATTAGTTACTTATATACTTACATTTATTGAATAATAAATACATTTAAAAATGCACTTAAAAGATTAAATTTATTAATATAATTATCTTCATTAAGTTAAGTTACCTTATAAGGCTTATTTTCTTACTCTTAAAAGACTCGGCAAAGCGCTTCTTCTCCTGTCTTCGCTTCTTCAATACCAGCAGACCAAATTAAGGTCTTAACTATTTTGTTACAATCTTAATGCTGTTTGTACCAGCTAAGTCTAGGGCGACACATCTTTTCTAGGCAGTTACCAAAAAGTACATCTTGATAGTCATTCCTTTGGCATTCGCAAGACGTGTCCAAGCCAAATTATTTTACACCTTTTGATGCACAGAGTAGTAGTTTCATTCTGAGAATTCCATTCTTTAATTTAACTTAAATTATGTTTGAAAAAAAAACCATAGCTTTGTTTGGAACGGATGAATTTGTTTTGCTAACCATCTGCTGTGTCATTGTGTGTTTCCAGTAATTTCTCTACACACAGTAAATTCTTAACCGAAATGGTTAATATTCAAGGTGGTTATTAATTTATACTTTATTTAAATAATTAGTTAGATTTTCTCTTTTTGAAGTATTTAAAAATATGTAAAATAAAATATTAGAACTGCTTGGAAGAGAAGTTAAGAAGAACAGGAATAAAAGTAGACTGAATTAGTGGAAATAAAATCACTTAGGCGCAGACGTGGTCACACAAATCCATTTATGATATGGTAAAAAAAGATTCAATTCAATTCAATTCAATTCAATTTATTTCACGATAATAGGTACATGACAAACAAAATGTTTAAGGCATACATATTAGGAAGTATATATCAAAAATGAAAGTATTTAATATATTAAAAATAACATAAAATCTGGTCAAAGGTGTAGGAGAATCCCGCTTCGGAAAACCCCCTCAGACACATGGAATATATCAATACCCAAAGCAATTTTGTTCAGCATAGCTGTGGCTCTTCCAACGGGCATAACCATCGGCAGGTTGGTCCTGTATATTGGAATGTGAAACAATCTATGCTGACGATGTCTAGTGTAATTATCAGGAACATACAGGAACATAAGATAAAAATAGCAATGAAAGTAAAGCTGATCTTGATGAGAATGGCCACGGAAAACTTGGCTTGACCAGGTGAATCGGACACTGGAAGATGGCCGATGGCGAGTTTGCAAGAGACAATGTTTGAACAAGGAGGAGGCGAGAGTTGTATGTCACATTAGACATAAGAGTGTAGGGCTCCATCCTCTCTGCCAATCCCCACGGCGAAGTATAATACGGTAGTGTTGACCGTTCCATATTTCACTGTACTATATTTCATTATAACGCTACTTCAATTTTAATTTTTCTCCTATTGAAAATATTATGATCTCTAATTGAGTTTCGTTATATTAAACGTATTTACTACTCGAGTTTCGAGAGTATCAGTATCTCTCATCACCGGGTGAAGTTTAAAAATTTAATAATATTACACCTGTCGATCAGAGTCTGAAACTCTTGAAATTCGTGTGGTGAAGTATGAATAATAATAGAATTAAAATAGAGATAATATGTTTACCGACCATTTTAACAAAAATCATGAATAATAATCCCTACAATGTTAACTCGAAATTCATCAATAATATAACGGTATGTTTTTTCACCTTTGATATTATATATTGTAAAATCAATAAATCCCATATATATATATATGGGATTTATTGATTTAGAAAAAATAAAAAAATATATATATATATATACATAGATTTAGAAAAAAATATGTATATAGATATATATATATATATAATATGTATATACATATTTTTTCTTTTCTTAATATACACAATAGTAGCAAAACTGCCATTGTAGAAGTAAAATAAAATTATAAACCTAAGTGTGCTTCCACATTTAAAATACAAATGTTTTCAGGTTTTCACGGCTGTTTAGAATATTCTGTTTGTAGTTTTCTGGGATATTCTTCTGTGTATATCTGACCTCTCTAGCCGACGTTTCGGACCCCATTATCCCAGGGTCGATCGTCAGAGCAGTTATCATCATATTATGATGATATCATGATGACCATAATCGGATGATGACATCAGCCCTGATGATGGGATCCGAAACGTCAGGCAGAGAGGTCGGATATATTAGGTCCTTACATATGAAATTGGCGTTTTGCCGTACAGGCAAATTTGATCTCAAATATCTTCTCTTTGGTTAGGAATTCCAAATCCAAATTTATACAGCTATTTACTCATGTATTTGTATTTTGAAAATTATAGTTCATTTGTTTTTTCCTCAATTTTTTTTTCTTTGCGTCACTCAGTTTACAAAATGAAAAACTTGAAATATCGCGTTATTTACGAGTACGAATTCCACCGTGGCACCAGTGCTGCAGAAATGGCTCGAAGGATTAATGATGTGTATGGCGACGGTGCCGCAAAAGAAAACACAGTGCGTTTTTGGTTCCAACGTTTTCGTTCTGGAAATTTCGACCTGCAGAACAAGCCCCGTGGACGGCCGGAGACCAAAGTTGATAATGAAGAATTGAAGGCTATTGTGGAAGCGGATCCATCGCAAACCACATCCGAGTTAGCTGCAGGCTGCGGTGTTAGTGATAAAACTGTTTTAATCCACTTGAAGCAAATTGGTAAGGTGAAAAAGCTTGAAAGGTGGGTACCTCACGAATTGAGTGAAGCAAATCAACAAACGCGCGTTGACTGCTGCGTTGCATTACTCAACCGGCACAATAATGAAGGGATTTTAAATCGAATCATTACCTGTGATGAAAAGTGGATCCTGTACGATAATCGGAAGCGCTCATCGCAATGGCTGAACCCTGCCGAACCAGCCAAACCATGCCCCAAGCGAAAATTGACTCCAAAAAAGTTACTTGTGAGCGTTTGGTGGACTAGTGCTGGTGTCGTTCACTACAGCTTTCTTAAATCTGGCCAGACGATTACGGCAGATGTCTATTGTCAGCAACTGCAAACCATGATGGAAAAGCTAGCTGCTAAACAACCGAGGCTGGTTAATCGCTCTAGGCCACTGCTGCTTCATGATAACGCTAGACCACACACTGCACAACAGACGGCTACCAAATTAGAGGAGCTTCAATTGGAATGTCTAATACATCCACCGTACTCTTCGAACCTTGCCCCAACAGATAACCATTTTTTTCGAAATTTGGATAACTTCTTGCAAAGGAAAAAATTCAACTCCGATGGGGCAGTCCAAACCGCCTTCAAAGATTTTATTGATTCCCGTCCGAATGGTTTTTTAGTAAAGGGATCGATGAACTACCTATGAGATGGCAAAAGTGCATAGATAGCAATGGTACATACTTTGATTAAATAAATATATTATAATAAAAAAAAATCGGCTTTATGTTCCTCCCATACTAAACGCCAATTTCGTATGTAAGGACCTAATACTAGGCAGAATATTCCAAAGAATTACACACAGAAGATTTCAAATATAATTTTTCTAAGAAGCACTTTTTTATCACATCTTTTGTACTTGACATATTAAATATGTTATTATTAAACAGTCTTACTAGGTTTTTAATTTTGTAATGTAATAATTATAAAAAAATGTTCTTGTCATCCATGCTTTGAATTAATGATTAAATTATATGAAATACTATTTCACCTAGTTATCTAGCCTGCTGCAATACCAAACATTAATAGTTAATTTTATTTTTAAGCACTTTTGCGTAGTAGTTTGAATATTGATGTGTTTTGTGTAAAAAAACGTAGGTATAATTAATAGAAAGTTGAGGTAAATTGCTTGTTACGTTGTATAATTTCTGTCATTATCTCCGAGTCATATTTACAGTTGACATATTACTTGGTGTATTTTATTTAGATGATTTATAAAGATACGAAAAATGAAATTATTTTATAACTACTTCTTGGGCTATGCGTGGCTATGCTCAATACTCAACACGCTGCTTCAAATAACTCAATGAGTTCTTTTTGCCAAGCATTGCAGCTTCTTCATGTTTGGAAGCGAATCATGGGTCTTTCTGTACATCCAATGAAGTTGCAAGGAAAACTGGAAAGGATTAACTTAACCTGGAAAAATTACAGCATTTTTTGGATGACATTTGCCATTACTAAAACACTTTACGTGACTCTTTTAAATGTGATCAAATTACGCCAAATAACGAAAGAAACAGTGAACACTCTGGAAGCAGATTCAATTGTTCTTGTGATTTGTGTAAAAATGTTTTCGATGTTTGTGACTTTATTATGCAGTTGGAAGAATAGCGACAAGCAAATGAAAATGATAAAATCATTTAGTAAATTTGATGAAGTTTTATTATTTTCTGGTCTGAAAATAGATAATCAACCCCTACAGAAACTAATTAAATACATGTTTATTGGAATCGCAATTAACTGGCTTTTGGCCTTCATTATTTTCAGATCAGTATTTTGCCCAGTATTTAATATCATATGCGTTATTTTTTGGATCCCATTTTTTCATCCTGATCACCTACTAGGAGTTTGTTTGATAGACAACCTATGTATACTTCGCGCACTGAAATTAAGATTTGAAGCATTGAACTCAATGATACTGGAATTGAAATGTGTGAAATCTGTGAAAGATCGTACTCCAGTTTCGGAAAATAAATCATTAATATATGTTGGTAGTAACGCGTCTAAGATGGCGCTTTACAGGGACCTCCATTTCGAACTGTGCACTTTGACGACTGACATGAAGAACAACATGGGCCTACAAACTGCAATGAACATTTTTTTTACTTCCTTCAGCTTTTTTTTTGAGACTTACAACATGTTTTTTGTGTTCTCAAAAAGTGGCAGGGTGTTTCTGCCGGCAATGTCATTGTTTTCAATTCAGCGAAATGTGGAAAATGTTATAAAACTTTATTTTCTTGTGAAGTTTAGCGTGGATGTTAAAACCGAGGTGAGTGATACATCGATATTTTTGTTACATGAGAATGTTTATTTACATGAAATTATTTCTTTAAAATTTATTTTTTCTCTAGGCCAATGAAACCGGTGTCCTGTTACCACGAATATCTTTACATACTTCGGATGCAGAGCTCCAAGACACAGTGAGTATTACAGGGTGGGCCATAAGTTTTTGCACTTTTTAAATATCTTTTGTACGGATACCACGCAAAGGAGAAGCGCTTCTCTGAGAGATCGCCATCTGGAAATTTTGCTACAATTGATCACTTTTGCGTAAAATAATTAAAAAAAAACAACGTTTCTAATGTGACTGTTTCGGGCTCACCACCAATTATATTAAGTGAATTATTGTCCGCGTGTTAATTAAATTAAATCGTAGATCAGAATGTTTGAGGAGACTGGTTCAACGCTTAATAAGAAGAAAACCCGGCGGTCACAGACAAGGACATGCTGAGATAACGTCGCGCGGGTAAACGAGTCTGTAAGAGAATATTTAATAATAAATTTGCTTCTGTATTTGATTCCAAATGGAAAGTACACCCGTAAAAGATTATTTTATTTTATTTTATTTTGGGAAACATACAGTACAATGTAATAATAATAATATCAAAAAAATATTCACTTGGCATGACCAGTGAAGTTTCCTCGAAGCTGGTAAAAAAAACTAAGTAAAAAAATGATAAAGAACATGTGATAAATAAAAATATTTCAAAGATTGAAATTATGATAAGGAATTAAATGGGAAGGGCGGGAAGAGGGAGGGAATGGGATTCAATTAAAAAAGTATTAAATTTATTTAAATAATCATAAATGAGATTATGGAGTATATAATTGCTGTAAGATTTAAGAGCAGGTGGATTATATTTCATAAAAAAAATCGTTGGGACTTCCACTTACGATGCCCATTTTCATTTGAACGGGTATTTTAATGAGCAGAATGCATATGCTGAAGCAGAAAGACCCCCAGTCTCAATTATCAAAGGCTTCTCCATGATATAAAAGTGACGTTTTGGATGGATATGTCATCCAAAGGCATTATTGGTCCTTATTTCTTAGATCCACATACACAGGTCCCATATTAGAGGAATGCCATAGGGCTAGTGGATATTTAGAGAACATTATTAAAATATATGATTTTTTTTCATTTGTGCACTTTGAGTGAGATAATTATTCATTATGATACGACCAGCATGTTTTTTATTGAATTTTCTTAAGTTGAGGCTTAGAAAAAACCCAGGACTGCGAATAGGGAAAGATTGGATATACCGTACTGACGACACCGTGGAGATAATACTGATAATGACAGTTTTTAGGATAACTTTTTTTGCTGCATACAATAATGTAATTTGTTTTAGGTGTTTGAATTTTCACATCAGTTGTTTCATAAGAACGTGAATATAACAGCCTGCGGAATGTTCCCCATCGACTATTCCCTTCTGTTCCAGGTTGGTATAATAACATCTTGATATTTTTTAACTGCACGTAGGGGGGTATATATTATCTTATATTTATATGTATTATATGTGTATATATATCAAACTATCAAATGTCTTTTGGCCAATACAATGTATATAAATATATATTTCGTCTTCAAACACAGCACAATTATTTTGTAATAAGAGATAAACTTTGTTTACACCACTTTTTTGTTGATAAAAATTCGACATGTTTCAGAGCCCATGGCCCCTTCGTCTTTCATATTAAGAAGATACTTTATTACTATTCATTTTCCTTAAATAATTTTCTAATATTTTGATTATCTGTATTTCGATTTTTAAATTTAATTTTGTTACATACATTTGTTATCCTGGCGAAGTTATCCATGAGCTCTGAAACATGCCGAAATTTTTTCAATAAAAAAGTTGTGTAAACAAAGTTTATTTCTATAAAATGTAAATATATATATATATAAATTAAAGACGATTCTCCCCAAGTTGTTGCTACTAGCGACGAGACATCTATGTATAGTCTTTAAGACGATTAATGAATACATTTTGCGATCCTCTACACTTGGGGACAATCATTCCCTCACATCCATCAACAATCCGCCCGACGACAATTTCAAATCTCCGAGGCCGTATATTTGTTTAGAATCGTACCATTAAGTTGCTAAATATTTTTTTTTGCAGGTGTTTGCCGCTATGGCCACATACACCGTTATATTACTTCAATTTAGAGCTTCAAGCGATGAGTGATTTGAGGCTTTTTTAAATTATTGATTTTACATTTTCATTATGTTTTCGATTTGTGTGCTGTGTTTTTGGTGCTGATAATAATTAATATATTAGCAACATGACAACAAACGGGATATAACTCTATATAAAACTGAGCGCGTCCCTAACGCTGTCAGATGGTACAAATAAAGTAGAAATATATAATAATATTGTGAGAAAATTATTTTTTAATATTTATTTCTGAGTAACTATAACGAAAGTCCATTGCTTTATAGATAAAAGGACAGAAATATTGAAAAAAAAGCGAAATTTAAAATCTCCATAACTATGGATACTACGAAATTGTTGGCTGAAAATTTTCGATTTATAACGTATTTTTATTGACTAGCTCTGTTATAATCTGTGTATATTCACTGCGTATGTCATTTACATACTTATTTACCATAACGCCGTTTCTTGCGGGGGTAGGCAGAGAGAAGCAAATGAAAAATTCTGAATTCTTATTGAAAAAACCCTAACTAAAAGGCAATTATGTTATAATAAAATCACCTATTTGTTTTATACTTGGTGTTAGTAATGAAAAAGAACACCGAAGCAATATTGTTATTATACCAAATTAATCTATTTGCGTGTTGGTTTAGAGATTAAAAATGATGAAGCAGTATATTAGTCCTATTTTTCAGAGCACAAGCGTTTTGCTTAGTTTGAAAAAAGTAAGAATAATGATTAGATACCTACGTATTCAGTGTACGCGTTGTTGTTTAAATAAAAAATGTTAAGAGACTTTTTTGTAACAATTCATGTACCTATGTAAAAAACTAAGAATAATACTTGAGTATAAAAATCTTTAATTTTTAATAATTTTATTTTTGCACTATGGTTGAATAAAAGTATTTACGATCAATTGTTGTTGAATTATTTGCCACTCTTACATATTTCTTAATTTTATATTTATTGTTGGAATACATAAAAGTTTTTTAGATTATAACGAAAATGTTACAGAATCATGTTCCAATGACATGCACACAATGTCAGAGAAGTAAGATATAATCAGAATATTTTGAGTTTGTCCAAATTTTTCAGAACAGTACTGGATTTTTTGTCACAGGGACATCATTAATCAATCAATATATTTATATTATAGATGTTTCACAGAGACGAAATCATATTTTTATGGGAAAGTAGGTATGAAAGACTTCGGGTGTTTGACCTATCGTACGGCTGGCTTGAGTGATCACTTTACACAATGTATATGAACACTCAAATACTTCCATACCTACTTTCCTATAAAAATATAATTTTTTCTCTCTGAGACATCTATAATATATTGATTGATGTTTAATCAGTATGCACAAACATGGCATATCATAAAATGCAATATTTTTCAATATTTACATGAATGATGTGGATCGAACTTTAACAAAGGCAGGATTTCTGCTTTCTTCGTCTTCTTCTCCATTGTATTCTAGATACGAGTATTTCATTGATTATAACCTCGAAAAATTATTAAATCGTAAATAAAATACATTTTTCAATTATCTTCTCCGAATCAGAAGTGAGAGTACTATTTCCTATGGAACCAGGTAATTTATTTTTTACTTGGGAACAACATATTCTGAGGTACTTGATCCAGACTAATTGATGAATTTGATAATTGTTAAATTTAAATAAGCTACACCTCTTTTTTTTCTTCCGTGTGAAACAATCGTATTTAAGGCTTCCTTATTATATATTTTTTTATTAATAAGAAGATTACCAATCCATGCACTGGAAGAACGCTTAAAGAAGAGTAAAATTATTTTTGATTATGCCTTAATTCAAAAGCTTGATAAATTTTTTAATTATAATTATTTTTTTTAGTTATCGCTCTTTGAATTTTTTTTTTACATTCATGTTACAGGAGTGATCCCATGATCGGATGTCATATGTAAATTAAAAGAGTCGACCAAAGAAAAGTACGTTATTTGTAAAACTGGCTTTGGAATTACTTACGTAATAATGAGGTTAAAGCAAATCTAGTCCAATATAATGTTCATCAATAATAATTAAACTTTTAACACGTGATACGCGTTTCCCCCCTTTTATCTGTAGCTAACAGGCGCACGCAGTGAGAACAAGAAGCATGACTTTTATTTAAACATACATTTGGAAAAAAAATCGAAATTAAATATTTATCTGCCAGAATATAACGAAATATTAATATCTGAATAATATGATAATTATTGCGATTGGAATATTACGAGATATCTCTTATTTTGAATTCTTTTCAAAATACATGCTTAGAAAAAGTCATGCTTCTTGTTCTTACTGCACGCCTCTGGTAGCTATTATATTTTATGATGCCAGAATTTCTGAACGTGGCAATTGTTTTTTTTTTGAAGACTCTTTTAGGTAAGTGTGTCACAGTCTTACACGTGTCAGTTTACGATAAGGGTAATTTTTATTTTCACATATCTTCTCAAAGTCCGTCTGTAAGTTGACGTGTGACATTTCAATGACATTTAACTATTTCATTTATTATTATCAAAAACAAAATACCAGTACCAATATTACAGAGATGGACAAAAAAATATAAACGCATATGCCGCATTTATCCCTTTTCCGTGATCCAATCGAGCTGAAACTTTGCAGGCAGACTCGTGGCGACAATAAAAATGATCTAACAAATTTTTGTTGAAAATTTTTTAATTATAGTATAATTTTTGATTTTCCGAAATTTTAAAGGTTTTTCCAAATTGGAAACCAAACAAATAAGAAAGGATCCCGACGCGTGGAGAAGGCGCGAAACCTATTTCAAGTAGTCTGACTCGAGCCATGGGTCAGATCAGACGGTTTCGCCGGCGCCGTGCCCCCTATACTAATTATTACATTTTCAATATTTTATAAGTTTTAGGGACAATATCTAATATACATGGAATAGATTTTCCACAAGAGGAATACTTTGATAGAATATCAAATTGGTCACAATACAAATGAAAAAGGGAGTATAATAATTGGTTTTTATGGGTTAGTTTTTTATTTAAAATAAACAAAAATTTATTCATGAAATAATAATCAATATTCAAACACCTTCTATTACTCCTCCTATTCCGCGCCTAATGATCACGCCCACATGCCCACCGGACTCTAATCTCTACCCCATTCCTCACGCCGTCCTTTAGCCTTAAGTTTAGTATTAGTATCATTACTGAAGATGATGCTTTAGCATCGAAAAAGTGTTATAAATGAATTTGTGAAATTATACAAAATTATCATTTTTAAAATGGCCCTTCACAAAGTCACTAAAAATTTTAAACCTAATTATCTCTGAATGCATATTTTGAAAGGTGATAGACCATGACTCATTTTAGGAGCACTATATATCTATTTTACTTCGAGAAATTCTGTATCGCTTGGAATTATCCATAATACCTATATAACACAAAATACTCGCTTGAACTTTTCATCAATAAATCATTTACCCTAAAAATAACTTATAAAAAAATAACGTAGTGTCTGTTAAATTAATAATAAAATTATTACAATAAAAATAAACATTATAACGATTTGTTTTAATTCGGTTGCGTCAACTTTGTTTATATGTATGTTTTTTCATTTAAACGATCAATTTTTGTGTTTTCTACTAAACAAACTTTATTTGTAAAAATCCATGATTTATATGTAAGTTTATTAGTTATTGATGAGAAAAATCGTTAAAAAAATTCGTTTTTAAAAAATATTTTACGAAAAGAATAATAATAATTTTAGTAGCTTACCGAATAAAAATAAAATTTTAAAATGGTAGGATGTACAAATTAAAGAAAATGCAATTAAACAACATAAAATTATGTAAAAAAGTAATCAAATCATAATTTCTTCAATGAGAAGGTGACCGTCAGCTCAGGAATTAATGAAATTTCACATCCACTCCTACCATAAAAATATTTCGTAATTTAATATATATCCGATGAAGTATGTGTTGAAGGTCTATCCCTCAAGTAATGTCACCAAAATATATAATTTCGCTTTTATATCCGCAAATAAATTATATTTAAATATGTATAATGTTATCCAAATCCGTTACCATTTTCGCTTAAATTCCACGCATTTACAATAAACTTGTGTGATAATTTGGCTGTCTGCTCGCCAAGATTTTAATTTTGATTACGTTTTATGAATATAAAAATATTCATTTAATGACAGCCACCTTCGTTTGGAAGAAAGTACCCACATACTGTATACAGTATGTACTTTCTTCAATAAGAAGGTGACCGTCAGCTCAGGAATCGACATAATAATACGCAAGAGTACACAACGACGTCCAAGAATTTTTGGTGTAACAGATACAAATTTTTAATGATATAATTTATAAAATACGTTGGTAATACCGCCAAATATTGTTACAAAAAAACAATGAGTTCTTTTAGTGATTCATTGATATCAATAAATATTATGAAACGAATCCTAGGTCTTTCCTTATACCCCATTAAGTTGGGAGGAAAACTCAACAGGATTAATTTATCATGGAAAAATTACAGTATTCCTTGGATGGTATATGCTATTGCACAGCTAGCGCTGTATATGTACTATATTGCAATGATGTTCATATATACAAGTTCGGTAACGGAAAACAGCAATTCGACAATCGAAATGACAAAAATTGTTATTATTGCTAATGTGTTTGCAGTATGTGTAACAACATTTTGTTGTTGGAAGAACAGCGGAAAGCGACAGAATATGATAAAGTCCTTTAATAGATTTGATCAACATTCCGCATTATATACTGCTGAAAAAATCAATAATAAATGTCTAAAGAAATATATTATGTACATTTTAATGGGAATATTATCAAAATTTTTCATTAATGCCGTTTATTCAGTCATAAAATATTGCGAGACATTTTATTGCTTTTTATATTTTTTTATAATTGAACGCTGTGACCATCTTATCAGTCTTTGCGTAATAGAGGCATTGTATTTAATATACGCGTTGAAAATGAGGTTTGAACTAGTGAATTCAATGATATCGGATATAAAGTGTTTGCCGGAATCGTCTACGAAAAACTTTCCTCCAACTCCGGAAGCGTCGAAATGCGTCGATGTATCTGCATCAAAAATAGCACTTTGCAGGGATCTGCATTTTGAACTGTGCACCTTGGTAGATGAAATGAAGAACACTATAAGCATTCAAATTACGATAAATATTATGGTTACATTCTTCGTTATTTTTTTCTGGATATACTACACATTCTTTGGATTAATGTTGGATGACTATAACACGGTAAAAGATCCCGAATTTTTGTTACCTATGACAGTAACGGCAGCGGAATATGTAATTTCTTTCTTTTTTCTTATCAAATTGAGTAATGATGTTAAAACCGAAGTGAGTAACCATAAACATTTTTATGTTTGAAGTATTGTAGTGAGAACCAATATCCTTTCAACTGATTCTGTGTTAACTCGTTTTTTAAGGCCTATGGTACTGGAGCATTACTTCATCATATATCAAACAATTCTGTGGACAAAGAACTGAAGAAAGCGGTAAGATATTACGAAATTAGGGTTTAGATTATCATCTAAACGGCTAACTTTCCGAAACACCAATTCTTCTATATATTAATCTACTTATATTATTATTATCTATATATAAAACTACATGAGCATTTGTATATTTCGAAGGAAAATGAGTATAGTATTGGAAATCATTGGAAATATTTTATGACAATACTGGTCGTTAAGTTCGTTGGTATTTTATTATAATTTGTTTACTTTTTCAAATTTTTATTTTATTTATTTTCACAATTGTCATATCGAACAATATAAAAAAATATATATTCAGTCATTAATTGGAATTATTTATATGCATTTTCAGTTAAACCATTTAAAAAATTTTTTTGAATCAAAGCAATAATCTGTGTGCAATTTATACGCAGTGTCTTCCTGTCTTCCTTCTTCCAGTCTTCCTGTCCGTCATTTCGGATCCTATTATAGGGATCATGGACCGAAATGACGAAGGAAACGATTATTCTCGAATCTGGATGGATTAACATATAAACCCGATTCATTAAATACATATAAATAAAGTTCATTGGTCATTCGATTCAAATTATAATTGACGAATATCATTAAAATAATTATAGGTATCACACTTCTCCCTTCAACTGCTTCACAAAAATGTGAATATAACCGCCTGTGGGATGTTTCCTATCGACTACTCCCTTCTATTCCAGGTTTGTGCATAAAATTTTACTTTTAAAAAAGGAACATTATAAATGTTTGCAATGAGCAAAGAATATCTCAAGAGACAAGGTATATTTTAATCAATGATACCTACATATTCTTAGGGTCCGTTCACTTTATGAAAGCCACTTGCATTAGTGTGATTAATATCCTCTGTAACACGTAAATTTTATAATGGTATTCGTTTTTTAAGCCAACTCCATTGGCCGTTTCATTAACACTCTGACCGGCGAGCAGAGCGGTCGATTCTTTGTTTAATATTTTTTTGCTAAAATATACGGTGACCACAAAATGATGAATATGTTTAAGTTAGGAAAAGAGAAATCGCTTTCAGGTCAAGCGAAGGAGATAGTTTTAAATATTATATATGTAAATATCTTGAAGAATTATATAAATATATAAAGATTAGTTATGGAAAAAGTTGATCAAATAACTATCAGCGAATGGGAAAATGTTTGCAGATATACAAAAGGAATTGAAGCTGAGTACGTGACGAAGGATATTCAAGTGGATGAAATCACAGACATTATTTAATTTAATATAAATTTAAACGAGGATCCGGAGTCCGGTACAGACGACAATAGTTTATCTGATTAAAATTAATTCTAAGAATTTAAATTATTTAACCACAATTGATCCTGCTTATATATTTATTTTGAACTAGCCACAATCCGTCAAAAATAACCTATTTTATTATATATTTCGGCCGCCAGTTGGGGCTGTGAGTACAGCGCTATCCAGAGTACATTGGTGATGGACATTAAATAGAGAATTTTGCTTTTTTGCTTCTTATACCTCATTATTATACGGGCCATCTGATAGCATTAGTGACGGACATTATTACGCAGAGAATTATACCTTTTTTTGTACCTTATTTTATACACCTCATCATTATTTGTGCCATCTGGTAGCGTTAGTGATGGACATTGTTGCATAGAGAACGATATATTTTGATTAATGATTATTACTAATGACGTATACCTTACAATAAAGGATACACTTACTAGTTTTAATTATCATTTAACTGAAATATTTTAAACAATCGTAATATTAAAAAAAATAATTATTTCAGCGTATTTCATCCAAATTGTTATTAAATAAAATGTTTTCATTTTATATAATAACAATTTTGAAATTATATTAATTTTAAAAACAAAATCAGATCAGTTATAAGATTATAGTTATGGTTACGAATAGATTTCAAAATAATTATTATTTGGGAATTAAAAAATATGAAATACAGTTTTTTTTTTATAATACACGTATTTGTGGATCTGTACCTTTATGTACAGATCCACAAATTCATTTAACACAAACTATCACCACATTGACATTTTCAACGCAACAATAAGAAACATAAAACAAACAATATCTACACTACCGCACCCAAACTAATTTGTATATTATATCTTCCCTTCTACTCCCGTCCCACATTCCCCTCCACCCTCTCCATTCGCTATTAATGTATGTTAAAGTAAATTTTTAAATTCAGTGGAAAATTTTTAAGATTGTTTTGATTCAAAATAAATAAATAAATAAACACACAAATACACACACTCACACAAACTCACTATTGGACATGTTTTTTCTTATTCTTTTATCGATTGTATATATGTGTTTTCTTGTAATTGGCCCAAAACTCTGTACATCAATTATTGTTTTTTTTCAAGATTGATTAATTATATGGCTGTAAGAAAACCAATAAATGAAAATAAAAAATAAAAAATAAATACTTATTTCAGGTTAAGAAAATAAAATACTTTTTTTATTTTTTTTACGTTAATAATTTTCTCAAAAAAAACTTACTAGAGTTTTTGTAAACGCACTGTAAATTACACTAATGCAAGTGGCCTATACATTTATTTAATATTCTCACGGGTCGTGGCTTTGGGGATAAATGAAAACTTATTTTGCAATTTTTTACTATCGCTGGGAATTTCTGTTCGATTGTCAAGTAGGTATTTCATAATTATTTCATTAAATATCTGTCGCTTCGAATAACACGATTGGCCACTTCGACCGTCGTTCCATGGCTGATATCGCGCCGGTAGAAACTTCAAAACAATGACTCACTCCGCAGCACTAGTTACGCTGTTTATATGCAATACATAGATAGAGTTTTCGAATCCTCGAGAACACTCTTTTCATTTCTAGTGTTTACGATAATGTTCCAGATGATTGTAGACATTTTCCGAAAGTCATAGCTTATTTAAAAGTGTGGTAGTGTGTTCCCGAATGGAATAGAGACTTCGATGTTATTGTTGTCATCCACATATTTCGAAGTTTCTGTACGTAACCTCTTTTTACCATTACAATATTTTTAAAATCACATTCAATTTTATATCAAGTATTCGAAATGCGAGTTTGAAAAATAAGTACATTTAAAATCATATTGACCGTATCTAAATAAATTTGGACATCTACCAAAAATTAATTTTTGACTTATTTGTACCAATACACAGAAAATACTATTCTTAGTAATACAAATTGAAAAAAAAAACGATTTTTCTGAGTAAAAAACTGATGTTTAATATCGACAAATACGATCATTTTGAGGCCAAACTTCAAAAGCTCTTCTATAAAATTGTTTTTTTGTAATGTCCAAATTTATTTAGATACGGTCAATATGATTTCAAATATATTTATTTTTTATGTTAAAATAGAATATATGTAGATATTTATATACCACATTTTTTTAAATGTATTACCTGAATATTATTTATATATATTTCAGATGTCTGCCGCAATAACTACATACTGTGTTATTTTATTGCAATTTGGTGTAAGGAAACAGGAATGAAGGATTGCCTCAAGAATTTTAAGATATATTTAATGATATTGTCATTCATCTTCGTATTCATCTTGTAATCAGTTTATGTATCGATATAGGTAGAATTAACATGTCATTCTTAGACAACATAGAAAGAACAACATAGTTTATATATATATATATATATATATATTTAACAACTATTATAAAACCAGTCCATGGACGTCATGTAGGCATGGTTTTATAGCCATAAAATAAAGAATCTAATTAAAAACCATTCTTTGGATGGGCCTGAAAGAAATACACAGGAATAATATTTTTAATAAACAGAGTGTGGCAAAAATATTAGAATATACCAACACACTTCAACAGAATCAAACTGTGATTAATTAACGTTTTATGATTTGTTATAATTACTATGTACAGAATAGCAGGATTAACGATTTCCATTTTTATAAATTTCCGATGATACGAATAAACTCCGTTGTTTACTATTTTAAAAAATATTTCTTCACAACAGAATAAAAAATGTGTCAATTTTCCTACATCTGATTTTATTTGATTGGTCTTATATTGACGTTTAGGCTAGTCCTGTAGTACTATCATGCACCGATTAAATTACTAATCACTTTGCACTTTGATCGGACTCGGAATATAGGAAAATATAATTAAAGAAGCGTTTATTACTGTTTTATTGGTATTGTTTAATGATTTTGGGTGATATATTTATATTTATTATAAATATATATATATATATATCTATAAAGATATAATATTTTTTTATTTATTTATTTATTTAAAAATCCTTGTTTACAAATAAGATACTTAATACTAATTTAACAATAGAACATAAGATAAAACATAAGATAATTTACACATTTTTTTGTTTTGTTTAATTTGTGGATTATGCCACTCTACTAGGCTACGCCTGTCCCAGAGTGGCGTTATAGAACACAATTATAATATTTTTTCGAGTTCGTCAGTAGTATTTATTTTCATAAGGTAGTTATTATGTATCTATAGAGTATCAAGTGGAATGTTAGTGAAAGTTGAGTTAGTCATAAGTCCAAGTGTAAATATGTGTAGAATAATTGTTTAATGTAAAAAGGGTTAAAGTTTTGTTTAAGATTATTTTTTTATTTTCCTTAATTAATTAATTAATTTATATAGGTATATATTTTTATTTAAAGACATTATTACGCAATTACAGTAAGTAAATTTTCAGTTGCTGTTCTACCTTTGGAGGTAATCCAGTTGTTTGCTAAAGCTTTTATTTTATTAATTGAGTATATTCTGATTTCCGGGAAGTCTGTTTTAAATATGTTAAATATTTTAGGCCCTATGTATGAGTAATTTTTCTGTCCATATATATATATATATATATATATATATTTAATGATTCTTCTTGTCAGTGGTAGACTGATCGGCACCTAGGGTATTATCAACCTCTACTTCTCATGATAGTAATTTGGTGAGGACTCCAATCATCTTGATTATCTATTGTTTAGTTTTAAAAATATAAGAGACCTGGGAGGCCTATAAAATTTTTCACAACAGCCGTTGCACGAAAATGTGAACATAACGGCCTACGGGATGTTTCCCATCGATTACAGGCTTACATATATTCCAGTTTGGTTAATGTTTACATTTCCTTGAAAATGAGATGAAGGTCTGGTGGAAGGGTTGTCTTTCTGTGAAATAAAACTAAAAACATTTTTTCTGGTTTTGTTGCAAATACAACTTGCGGTGTTATTCAAATTCAATTTAGAATACCCAGTGACTAAAACAATTGTAGAATAATATTTCACTAAGTCAAATATAGATTTTTGTGTGTTGAATATTAGAAGTAATTAAATGGGTCGATAAGATTCTGAAAAAAAATTTTTGAATTGAATATTAATGTTTGTTGAATAAAATATTATTTCAATAAAAAACACTAAAAAAAAATAAATTTATATTGTATATTTTTATCATCTTCTTAAGTAAAATTATGTGCTTATATTTCTTGAAAAATAAATACAAAATAAAATTTCGCTTAAAAGATGTTCTTTAATTTATCAAAGTAATCATCATCATTTACGTTCCCTTACAATACTTATTTATTTACTCTTATAAGTTAAAGACTCGACAAAGCGCTTCTTCCCCTGTCTTGCGCTGCTTCGATACGTACCAGTTGGCCAAATATGGTTTAATATCTTTGTACAATCTTTTTGCTGTTTGAACCAGCTTAATCTGGGGCGACCCACCTTTCTTCTGCAGTTACCATAAATAACATCTTGTTATCGTTATTTTGGCATTCGCAAGATGTGTCCAAGCCACATTATTTGAGACCTTTTTATGTGCTTTTCATCGTGTTTTGTAATAATTATAAAAAAGCTTATCTTATTATCCGTGCTTTATATTAAAAAATAAATTAAAATAAGTTTATACTACAATACCAGACATATCCACAATTAACTTTATCTTCTAGCAAGTGGAAATTTGAAAATTGATGTATTTTGTGTAAAAAAACACCTAATTTAATATAGAATCGTGGTAATTTTCTTGTAATGTGCTATAATTTGTGGTCTAGTATGGTCGTTACCTTTATATCACATAGTTGACATGATTATTACTTGGTGTATTTTATTTAGATAACGTTACGTAAAACGAAATTATTTTATAACTAGTTCTTGGACTTTGCTCAACATTACTTTGCTCTGCATTACAAAGCTGTTGGTGTAATTTATTTGAAAATATTATTTTATAAAAACTAAATGAGTTCTTTTTGTCAAGCAGTGCAACTACTTGATGTGTGGAAGCGAATCATGGGCCTTTCTGTAAATCCCATAAAGATTCAAGGGATTAACTTATCCTGGAAAAACTACAGCATTCCTTGTATGACATTTGTCATTGCTAAAACACTTTGGGTCACTTACATAATTGTGTTCAGGTTACAGCAAATTGCGCGAGACACAGTGAGCTCTCTGGAAACATATTCACTTATTATTTTGCTTTGTGTAAAAGTATTTGCGATGTGTGTGACTTTATTAATCAGTTGGAAGAACAGTGGCAAGCAAATGAAAATGATAAAATCCTTTAATAAATTTGATGAAAATATATTATTTTCTGGTGGGAAAATAGATAATCAACCTCTACGGAAACTCATAAAATATACGTTTATTGGCATCCTAATACATTGGTTTTTTGCTTTTATTCTTTTCGGCTCAAAATTTTGCCCAGTTTTAAATATCAGATGTTTTCATTCTTGGATTGCATTTTTTCATCCTGAGCATTTACTGAGTGTTTGTATTGTAGAGAACTTATGTATACTTCGTGCGCTTAAAGTAAGATTTGAAGCATTGAACTCAATGATACTGGAATTGAAATGTTGTTCTGTGAAAGATCGTACTCCAGTTTCGGAAAATAAATCATTAATATATGTTGGTAGTAATGCGTCTAAGATGGCACTTTACAGGGACCTCCATTTTGAATTGTGCACATTGGTAACTGACATGAAGGACAACATGGGCATACAAACTGCAATGAACATTTTGTTTATTTCCTTCAACTTTTTTTATGATACTTACACTATATTTTTTAGGTTCTCAAAATACGACAAGGCATCAGTGATGGAAATGTCACTGTTTTCAATTCAGCAAAATGTAGAAAATGTGACAAAACTGTACTTTCTTGTGAAGTTTAGTGTGGATGTTAAAACTGAGGTGAGTGATAATTGATATTTTGATAATCTATACATTAGGATGTTTATTTATTTTAAATGATTTCTTAAAGATTTATTTTTTCCGCAGGCCAATGAAACCGGTATCTTGCTGCCACAAATATCTTTACACACTTCAGATGCAGAGCTTCAAGATACTGTAAGTAATACAGGTTGGACCATAAGTTTTTGCATAACCTTTTTAAATAACCTGTGGGCTACCGTGTATCAGATCTTACTTTTGTACAATGTGTTACAGGATGAAAAATAGCTGATTTGAACAGAAAACCGTGGTCGATTTTATATTGTTTATTTATTTTACGAATGAATTACAGTCAGTGTTTTGCCGCATGACCTTGGTAAATAACTTGGTCGTCAGCTAACTGCTTCCGGTCGATAAAACGGGGTCCCTGTGGTGTTGTTGGAGAACAGATGCAAAGAGCTGTCGTTTGAGTATAGAGACCGGTGTTGTAAACTGGGAGATGCTGGTGGACGACGGATCAAAGCGGTGTATTGCGGCGAGGTTGATGAGGATGATTGTTTTGCAAGCTGGAGATATTGGGCGCCCTTGTATGTTGCGAGAGTAGTGAAGCTTTGACGATGATAGCGCTGCGGTGGCAGACTGGAGGCGTAGCGATTATGTTCGATGTTGTAGCTACTGCAGGTTGGAGATAGGTCGAGTCGTAGAGTGACGTGCTACGTAGCGAGGTGGTACTACGAGTAGTGATCGTCGAGCAGCGTGACATCGTGGTTAAGGCGAGGGAGACTAACTAACTTGGGACTTCGCCAAAACATCTTTTATATCCCGATTGTGGTGTCTAGATGTATAAAAAAACCTGTGTGAGAAGCGGTCTGTCAGTATATTTACAATTCTTTGTCTTCGTGAGATCTGTGGTATCAATAGAATTGGCGAATGCATTTTTCATTGTTATTCTCCTGTATGTAGCGTGGGACACGCCAGGTCAGCGGTTTCTAATCTCTGATGTCGATCTTATCTATATGTAAATACAGACGTCCGCGCTTATGAGTGCGCGTGTTTTTTCTTGCCCGATTGCTTTTCCATGAGAACTCTGGTGCTGGTCAAAACGCGTGAGGAAACGGGTCATTGACCCCACAAACCTTTACACGGGAACTGCCCAAAAGAGAGTTATTTTTTAAATGGTAGTTAAAAATAATGAGTCTTTATGACTGTTTCATGTTATCTACTGTTTCACAATGACATATTATTTTAATTGAATCATGGCTCTGAAAGTTCGAGGAGATCGGGTCAAACGAGATTGAGAATGTCGCATATATAAACGAGTTGATACGAGAATATCCGGGTATTATGTAATCTGTTTTTAGAGGAAGCCTAATTTTATTTGAACGCGCATGCGCAATTAGGAGAACCACAATTTTAAACATCAGAAATTTTTCTCCATTATCAAAAAAGGACCGTTTGGAAGGCTTTGGTATCGAAAGGCATTATCGATTTTTCTTTTTAAGACTCCCGATTCCAATTTATTTAACTACAGTGGTAGACCTTTAGACGATATTATTACAAGACCCGATTTTTCCAATTATGTTCTTCAAATAAAATAAATATTCACTATCACATAACTTGTATATTTATATTGAATTTTTAAACATACAAGAACTTATGGACCAACCTGTAAAGTTATATATGCAATCAAAAACAAATAATTGAAGGAATGGAGGATTGAAAAAATAGGGTGACAACACAAAGGTGTGATGTTGGCGTCATATGTTGCGTACGCCTTTATTTTGAGGATGATTGTTTTTCGCTGCTCAAAATAATGTAATTTTTTTTAGGTGTTTGAATTTTCACATCAGTTGTTCCATAAGAACGTGAATATAACAGCCTGCGGAATGTTCCCCATCGACTATTCCCTTCTGTTCCAGGTTGGTATAATAATTTCCTGTCGTTTTATTTATAATATTTTTTAATTGCACACATATTGGCTAGCTTGGCTAGAGAGTCATTTGCACAACAGACAAATGATAAGGATAGGTGATTTAGAGTGTGATCACTTTTGTGCTGTTATTGAGGTACCACAAGGCTCCCACCTTGGTCCTATATTGTTCACCATTTTCATCAATGAAGTAATCTCCGTACGTTTGTCATCAGGTATGGTGTTTGCTTTTCGCGGACGATATGAAACTCTATAGGGTAATTGAAACAGTCCAGGACTGCAAACTTTTGCAGTGTGCACTGGACACTACAGAAATGGAGTAAAATGGATGAAGAGAAAAAGAAAAGTCAATAACCTATTCCTAAATGTCCCCAAATGTCAAGTGATGAGATTTTCCCGCACCCGAACAGTAGTACACTGTGATTACAAAATAGATGGAAAAGTTTTGAGTGTGGTAGATGTAATAAGATATCTAGGCGTAATTGTTAACAAAAAGTTCCCCATATCAACTCCACAGTTAGACAATTAGGAACTTTAGGTTTTTTACTTAGTTTAAGCAAAGATTTCAAGAAAATTGAAACGTTCATATTTTTATTTTAGATCCTGATTCGAGCAATAGTAGAATTTAATACAGTTGTATGGGGCCCTCATTATACAGTTCACATGAGTATTTTATTTATTTATTTACTTTTGTACGCCCAATACAGGCTCTTACATAAAAAAATAATACATAAAATCAAAAAGGACATATATAATATAGAGAAAGTCCAAAATAAGATTCTTAGATAATATAATATAAGCTCAAAACACCTTCAAGTAACATTGATTAAAACTTTCTTAGATCTTTTAGCTTTCTTGATAAACTAGAGACTAGAAGAATAGTGACAGATTTCTCTTTTTAGACAAAATGATAAATTGTATTATTAACTGTCCTAAACTACTAGAACGTATCTCGCATAACTAGAAGTCACGCAGGTTTTGTCGTGAAAACTGCAGCTACTAACTACTTCTTTCATTCCCCAATGCAAAGGCTTCCTAGACTAGCAAATAGATACGAGCAACTTAACGTCTTTGCCAATAACTGTATAGTATTCAAACATATATTAAAAGTTGTATTGAAAAATTACTAGTATTTGTCTAATTGGACTTAAATAATTGATTTGTATTTTCTTCTTCAAATGCAGCAAATTTATTTTGTGGTAACATAATTATAATTAATATAAATTAACTTTGTTTAAACCACTTATTTATTGAAAAAAAAAAAAAATCAACATGTTTCAAAGCCAATGGCTTCTTCATCAGGAAAACAAAAATAATATTTAAAAATCGAAGTATAAATCAAAATATTAAAAAGTTATATATGGAAAATAATAATATAAAGTACCTAATTAATATGAAAATAAATTTAAAAGATAACTATTTGCAAAAAGGACCTGATTATTTATAATATTCAATTTACTATTTACACTCTTTCTTATTTCCAAAATTTCTAATTTATCAAATACGCTGTCCGTTGCTAACGCTATCAGATGTTGCAAATGATGATGAGGTATAAAAAAATATTAAGAGAGTATCAATTTAAAATATTCGATATAAGTTATTTTGCATTGATATACAGATAATAAATCAGAAATATTGAAAAAACATGTTGATTTTTTTTTTTCAATAAATAAGTGGTTTAAACAAAGTTAATTTATATTAATTATGATTTGTATTTATTTTGATTGTTGGTTTTGTGTAAATTGCAGTTAAAAGGATTCAAGTACATCATATAGATTTGTGTAAATTAAAAAGAGAAGTTTAAGTAGTAAGAAGAAAATGATTCAGGACGTTTCATGGATATAAGTTACATTCAGGACGTTTCATGGATATAAGTTACATTCAGGACGTTTCATGGATATAAGTTACATTCAGGACGTTTCATGGTATAAGTTACATTCAGGACGTTTCATGGATATAAGTTACATTCAGGACGTTTCATGGATATAAGTTACATTCAGGACGTTTCATGGATATAAGTTACATTCAGGACGTTTCATCGACTTTATTGTTTCGGAGGTAGAACTCCAGAATCACACATTTGGAAATAAAAACACTCGGTTTTTTTGCAGGTATTTGCCGCTATGACCACGTACCTCGTCATATTACTTCAATTTCGTGCTTCAGGCGATGAGTGATTTGAGGCTTTTTTATTATTAATTTTAGATTTTAATAATGTTTTCCATTTGTGTGCTGTGTTTTTGGTGTTGATTATAATTTTTGGTGTTAACATAATACAAGACCGGGTATAACTATATTGGAATACATAATTCTGTATGTAGCGCTGTCCGTTGCTAACGCTATCAGATGTTGCAAATGATGATGAGGTATAAAAAAATATTAAGAGAGTATCAATTTAAAATATTCGATATAAGTTATTTTGCATTGATATACAGATAATAAATCAGAAATATTGAAAAAACACGAGCGATTATTTGTAACATTTGGCATCTCAGATTAAAAAATATAAATTGAGCAACAGGAGAACTTAAAATCGAAATATAAAAAAGCTGATACATATGAATTTATTAATTAGTAAATTTGTTTTAGTAAATTAGTAAAAAAAAATAGTAAAAAATTACATTTAAAATATAAATTGAGCAACAAGAGAAGTTAAAATCTAAATATTAAAAAGCTGATACCTATGTATTTATTAATTAGTAAATTGAAGTAAATAAAATGTATGTGCATTTATTTATTATTGAATTTTGCCGCATTAGGTAGGTACCGTATATGTCTACATACACATTTTATTTAAAAATGTGTTTGGTCAATTACATGTTTTTATTTATTTTCATGGATGGCGGTAGTGTACAGCCATACATATTGTATGAAAAGTTTGAATAAATATTTAAAAATAATCACATAAATAACATAAAATTTGAGAATGTAAATCATTAGGGGTAATTATTGTTTACATTAATGTAAAACAAGTATTTATTGGATAGTTTCGAAAATATAAGTAAAACTATATCAAAGTTACAACGTTCACACGCTTGACACCAGTCACGTAACATATATACAAAATCAGAAGGGTTGGCTGTTGGAAGTGTGCGTCTTCGCTATGATGGCATTTGCTGGACACTGATTTGTTTATAAAAGATGATTTTTTTCCATCGCGCGCGCTCATTGGTTAAATGAAATTGCGCGCACTTCCCTGGCGTCTTAGTTCCTGTCACGCATTTCCGTTCATTATCACGAAATCACTGCCACAGATTGCAGGAAAGCGAGAGGATAGATGTTACACCTAAAAAAATGCAAACTTTTGAATCCTTTATCTCCATAACTATTGATATCGGGAAAATGTTGGTTGAATATTTTCGACTTATAATTTAGGCACGTATTTACTGGATATTTCTAATCTGTGGATTAGTTCTGTTGCACTGCTAACCCTTAAATGCATGAAGTCTGATTTTTGTGTCAAAAAAATATATTTTATAGAGCTTCACCCGTAGACTAAGGGAAAAATAGTAAAAAAAATCATTGTTTTATTTTTTCATTTTTTTTTTCAAAAAATTACCATGTGCCATTTTCGGCACCACATGCATTTAATGCTAAATTAATGCATGACTTCCTGTGCAATTAGTGTAAAAAAATAAAAATAATTGTATGAATACAAAATTGATAAACATACCTGCTCGTTTTATATTTTTCTGGGTAATAAATCTGTCAAATAAATAAGATTTCTTTTGATCGAATACGGACATAAAGATAAAGACATCGACTTTTTCTATAATTTGATAGTTAAGTAAAAAATGGCCGTTTGGGAATGGACAAAATTTTTTTTTTTTTTTAATTCAAAGACTGAGGAATACTTTTATAAGGATCGATATAAAGAATGACAAATATTTTGTGTGATAATTGAAAACAAAATCAATGTTCCGTTTTCGGCACAATATGCATTTAAGGGTTAATCATATTTTAGAGAGTAGTTAGTGACTGTGGAAAATAAGGAAAATGGTGCCTTGAATGCCAGTTTGGTCAACAAGAATCTGTCACATGGAGCAAAATAAGCTGTTCATAATGAAGTGCTGGTACAAACTGGTTTTCCAATGTATGGAAGTGAAGCCAGGAATTGGCAAAAAACAATAAAATCAAACACGTGACAGAATGCCATATCTCAATAAATACAGGACCAAAGAAAATTGCGTTATTCGTAATTCTGGCTTTTGACGTAAGGAATTTTGAAAAGTTTATCTAATAAAGATCTGAGATTATCGCAAATCAAATTTGCTTGCAAGTTCAATATAATTATCAATAATTAAACTTTACATAAGTGTTACGAATTTTTTTTAAACTTTAGTCTGTAGCCGTCATATTTTATGAAACCGGAATTTCTGAACTTGGCATCTGCCTTTTTGTTTGCCTTTGTTTCACATATTACACGTGTCAGTTTACGACACGGGTCATTTTTATTTTCACTTGATGTGTTCTCAAAGTCCATCACTAAACCTGGCGTGTGAAATTTCAATGAAATTTACCCTTTTCAGTTATTGCCATGTCTGTAGAAATCAAAAACAGAACAAAATACTGCTATCAATATAAGGTTGGAGCGGCCAAAAATGTATTTATTTATTAATTTTATTATTGACTTTATTACATTTGTTATAATCAAGTTACTAATTAACCTCAGCACTAGTAAAAACCCGTTGTTTCTGTGCCAGTTATTCTGCATATGATATGTATCGCTAATAGTTACAAATGACAATAATAAAAAGTATAAGGGTTTAGAGACTTTTTTTCATCTTGCGTCATTTGTGGCCGCTTTCATTATAGATGATAGAATTAGGATCAAAATAATATGAGTAATCATAGGCTACCTAAATATAATGAAAAAATGACAGAAATATATACATACAATTAAGATAAGAATTATATTAGTTACAAAAATAAATCTTTAATTAAGTATACTTTAAATTATATAAATCAGTTTTTGCCAATTCAGAGGTCATACATATAATATAGTTATTCGTGCTGTACTATCTCATAGCTAGTAGCAAAAACTTTATATATTCTATTCCAATAATGATTCAAAAATGTTCAAGCAACCATGACCTAATATCAATAGTTATGGAGATATGCAATATCAAATTTGCATTTTTTGAGAATATTTAATCAATGTGTGCTAACATGTGCTCAGAATGCCAGAGGAACGAATACCACGAAGAATCCTCCTGGCAACCAGGAAGGAAGACGGCCGGTGGGTCGCCCCATATTAAGCTGGGAGAGGCAACAGAAAAATATGTACAAAACAGAATTGGTCTAAACTGGTTGACTCATACAGAAGCAGCGCAAGACAGGGGAACATGAAAACACCTTGTCGAGTCTTTGGGCCCCCGAACCTATTAGGACAAGAGGATGAAGGTGAAGAATTCTAACGCATTTTTGCAAAAAATTAAACAATCATTACAGTAACTTAAATCGATTATTTAATATTCATTTTCAAATTTAATGATAAAAAAATTATAAAAAAATCTACTTTAAATTTTTTGCATGGTTTCTATTATTTTATTCGACTTGTATTAAAGCAAATACATTTTTTTTATAATTGACTTAAGTTACTGTAATGATATTTAAACTTTTTGGAAAAAATAATTCAGAAATATTGAAAAAAAAAATGCAAACTTTGAAACACATCCGAAAACTATTGAAATCCACCTGTAAAGATATTGCTACTAGCTAAACAAAGTCCGCATAGCCAAGATGATAGCCAACATGATAGCTAAACAAAGTCCGCATAGCCAACATGATAGACCTGTCCATTAAACGGACAGGGCACGAGAAGAAGAAGAAGAGAAGATGTACGAAGTTCATTTTTTCGCTTACTTGACCATTCCTTCCTCGACCAAGTATTTATTTCTTGCTTATCTGTGTGACTTATCTTCTGATCTAAGACGATCGTATAAAAATCTTTGGTCGATATAGTGAGGAAAGAACAAATTAGAAGTGAATGTAATTCTGGCTACAGTGTGGTAAATAGAATAAAGAACGGAGTGCTGAGATGGTTTGGTCATGTAAAACGTATGAGCGAGAAGTTAAGAAAATATATGGGGCGAGTGTTGAAGGCAACAGGAATGGAGGGCGTCCGCGAAAGACTCGGCATGATCAGATTACTACAAGTATTAGAGGATGGCCCTCTTAAATGCCTCAATTCTGTCCTCTGACTATCAGGGGCGTGCAGTGAGAACAAGAAGCTTGACTTTTATTTAAACATATATTAGGAAAAAATCGAAATTATATATTTATCTGTCAGATTATTATAAAATATCAAAATATGAATAAGAAGTTAATTATTGTTATATAAATATTACGAGATATATCTCTTATTTTGTTTTATTTTCAAAATATACCTATGCTCAGGAAAAAGTCATGCTTCTTGTTCTCACTGCATGCCCCTGCGGGAAACGGCGTGATGGTTATTAGCTATCTGTGTGCTTGACTGACTTGTTTGCTATTCATATGCTACACGTACAACATACATCGGGACATCCCATGCAACACTGGAAAAAGCCCTCGGTAGAGTCGAACTCCTTCATCATCCACTCAAAATTGGTGACGCCGACGAGATCCGATTTATTTTAATAATAAATAAAGCGTTTCCACTTCAGTAAGACGTTACATCGCAGATATTCACCATAAAACTTGATTTTCGTATATAAATTCATACTACATAGTCAGCGCACTTATTTTATCCAGTATAGTATTTGTAGGTATTGAGATTTGATGACAATTTTTTTTGTTACATGTGTATTTCTGTATCTTTATTGTCTTCAAAATGTAAATGCTGTGTAAAATATTAAATAAAATATAAATAAAACTTGAATATAATTTTTTCTATTTTGATGTATGTATTCTATTTTTGGCCAGCTTTGTTAATCATCTCAGTGAAACGCTTAATGGGTGGGGTATAAAAGCAAAAGCAGCAATATCCAAACCGATTATAAAAATGTTTTCAATGTAGTCACCGACGATTACTAATTTGAACTGTACTAAATTATAGATTTTATGTATCTATCCCATCCTAAACAATGTTTACTATAAATTTATACGCTATGTCTCTTATAAAATCTCAAATTTAGTGCATTATAAATTAGTAATCCCACATATGTATTAGATGAGAAAAAATGATTTATATTATTTTTCAACATCTCAGGAAATATTTTTCAATTTGGTGACGTAAAGCGAGCGCTGATCTACGCGATGGAAGTATTGTGTTGTTATTCTTCGATGCTTTGTCGAGGTAGTTGAGTTATCAAGCAATTTCATGGACTGTGAGACGATAGAAAGTCAAGCAAAGTTAGAGTCAAGCTAAACAAGGCCCAGGATCGTAAAGACTGAAGAAAACACGCCGTAGAAACAGAAGAAATGATCATGATTAGCATGACTAAGAAGAATAATAAAAAGTAGATAATTTCTTAATGGCATCATATTAACGATGACAAGAAAATCTTTAACTGTAACTGGTTGCGGATATTTTATATGTTTTTCCGAGAAACGATTCTCGACGTTTCGTTGAATTCTTATTCAACGTCATCAGGAGGACGACCTTTACCCGCGGAGGTAGAGGGTGGACTGATTACTGCATTCGAGGGCGTAAATTATATGCACTTTGATGTGGAGTGTTCATTTCTTCTATAATAGAGTACTTGTTACGTCGGCGGACTTTACTGCGACGTCTCTCAAAGGTTGAATCAATGTCGTAAGAACAGGGCGCCAAATACATTATAGTTTTTAACTGTCATATTTATTGAAATTGGGATGTTTGTATATTTCAATGGACTCCCTCACTAATCTGGGTATAAGGTGCGGTTCGGTTGATAAAATTTTTGTCTTGAAAAATCTGATGAAGTGACAGAGGTTCTCTTTGGATGCATGTTCGCTGATTGCCGATATATTGGATTTGTTGTTTTTAATTGCTCCAATATGTTCCTTCAATCGTGTAGCGATATTGTATTGCGAAATATCCGCAACCAGTTGCAGTTAAATATGTCTAACGACCGTAATAACAACCTTAAGTCTTTAATTGACGAGAAAATCCTTAAAAAAGCCTTTGAAAAGGTATCGACCAGGACCTCATCGACTTTTTCTTGCTTCATTCCTTGACGTTTAATTGAGGATAATTTCAATTATATATAAATTAAGATATACAATAAACAATATACAAATAATTACGAATTCAAGAGCGAGAGTACACCAATATGGTAACATGCTTATTCTTAATACTTTCTAAACTTACTTAGTCTCCTGGAATGGCATTTGAGCCCCCGTCCACTAGATTGCTAAGCGAGTCTCTTAACCACTAGACCAACAAGCACGTCAATTGGTACAAGAAAATAGTTGCCAAACGACGTGCTGCAATTAAAAACCGATTTTTTTATTTATTTTTTGTTTTCAACCTTTAGTTTTAATAATAATAAATAAAAATTAATACCGGTTTTAAAAGAACATTAAGCGGTAGGTGCTTTATTTTTGAGATACATCGCGACTATTATTTAATAGGGTGGTGATTAGTTTTAAATAGCTGAAGGCAAACAAATAAACACCCATATCTGTTATTAAACTATGTTAAAATAAATATTTTTCTATCTGTGAAAATTCTTCCCCGGAAGTAAACTTGTCACCTGTTATCAACTATCTATACCCGATTTTACTTGTGTATGTTCCCCATTCCTATTTCGACTCTCATTTCCGTAATTTCGTTCGAATTCACGGTTAAAAAAACAAATTGGCTATGGGGCTTGAACCCCGGACCACCAAACACGAAGCGGCCGTTTCACGCATGTTGCTATGGCCGCCTCTCCGTGGAGGGCCAAAAAGATGCTATAAATATATACTAGGGCTGAGCAAAGACGCGAACTAATGTTCCGTCTTTGATTGGCAGATACTTCGTGGTGCAACATTATAATTTAAAATATGTTTTATTTTAACTTACATACAATATGAGTTCTTAATTACTACTATAGTTTCGAGAGGAGCAGTCCCTCTCATCATCAGGTGTAGATACTAACTAACTTAAATACAACTTTTATCAATCTAATCGGGTCGGGGAGGTGCAAAGGGGGGAGGGTTATTTTTTTAAAGTACAAAGAATAATAATAATTTTATTACGCACTTTACTGGATAAACATATATTTTTAAAAGAATCATGTAGGAATTAAAGAAATTAAATATAATAATAAAAGTTACCAAATTATCTTAAATAACCAACCATAATTTACCATCATTACTATCCTAAAAATATTTTCTAATCTAGTAAAAATCTGAATAATACATAATGAATTAGTAGTATTGAGGGTCCACCCCTTAAAAATGTCAGCGATAAATAATATTTCGTTATATTATTCACATATAAATTAAATCCCAATTTATTCAATTTTTTGTGCCCTTCCTAATCAGCTTCCATCATCACTTAAATTCCACCCTTTCACACTAAAATTCTATATTATTATAATTTAGACTACTAGACAAGAAAAAACTTTGATTATTTTTTTAAGAAAATATTATTTAATACATAACATGTACTTCTCTTCATAAGAAGGTGACCATCGCTTAGGAATCGACTTATTATTATGAGTACACAACGGCATCATAAGAATTTTTTGGTGTAATAGATGAAAATTATTGATTATTTATAATACAATTAATAATATACGTTACTAAAACAACCCGAAGTTTCAAATTAAAAAACAATGAGTTCCTTTAGTGACTCATTGATATCAATTAATATTGTCAAACGAATCCTAGGTCTTTCATTGTATCCCATTAAATTGGGAGGAAAACTCGATAAGATAAATTTATCATGGAAGAATTACAGTATTCCTTGGATCATATTTGCGATGGCAAAGATAGTGTGGAATGTGTACCAAACTACGATGGATCTCAAAAATATTGGAATGGTAAAGCATAGCACCAATTTGATAATCGAAATGACAACGATTAAATATATAATCGTCAAAATATTTGCAGCATGTGCGACAACGTTATTTTGTTGGAAGAACAGCGGAAAGCAACAGAATATGATAAAGTCCTTTGATAGATTTGATCAACATTTTGCATTATCCACTGGTAAAATCATCGATAACAAACCTTTAAAAAAATATTTAAAATATATTCTAATTGGAGTATTTCCAAAATGGTTAATTTATAATATTTATACGCGCATCAAATATTGCAACGAATTTGATTGCTTTTTGGCTTGTTTTCCAAGAGAACACTCTTGCTACTTAAGACAAATCTGTATAATAGAGGTATTGTATTTAATGTATGCGTTAAAAATTAGATTTGAAGTACTAAATTTAGTGATACGGGAGGTAAAATGTGATCCAGAATTGTTCATGAAGAACTATCCTCCAATTTCTGAAGCATCTAAATGCATCGGAAAGACTGCATCGAAGATAATATTTTACAGAGATCTGCATTTTGAGCTATGCACCTTGGTAGATGAAATGAATAATGTTTTAAACATTCAAACTGGGATGAACATTTTGGAAACATTTTTCATTTTGTTTTACTGGATTTACTATATGATTTTTGGATTTTTGTTGGCCGATGAGAAAATATCATCAAAAAATCCGGACGTTCTTATTAATATAATTATAACGGCTGCAGAATACCTACTATCATTTTTATTTCTTGTTAAATTGAGTGAAGATGTTAAAACTGAAGTGAGTCGCTAAAAATAAATTTCATTTTGAAATAGTTTTCAAAATTAATAGCAGCAATGGTCCCTTAATTGATTGTTTTTTTTAATTCTTTTTCTAGGCCAATAGTACTGGAGCATTACTTCATTATATATCAAATCATTCTACGGACAAAGACCTGAAGAATGCGGTTAGACATTAAAGTTCATTTTCTTGACAGCCAACATGCTGACAAAACTTTTTCCCGACAAATCAATTTACTTCTCGAAAAAAAAAACACCTGTAGCAAAGTATTTGCATGTATTTACTGAAAATGACAATAAGTATTGGAATTTTTAAAAAATATTTTGTGATAAGACTGGTTGTTATAATGCTTAGTTGGTTTTTTATGTTAATTTGAATAAATTTACATGAATGAATTTCATTATATTTGCGTTTTTATTTAAAAAATATATTACTTATTCAGACTGCTAGAATAATAAAAAGTATTACTTTTACTTTAAAATTCTTTTTTTTACTATATGAATTTTGAAAATTAAATTATATTTGACGGTTGGTTATTTATGATAATGTGAATAAATTTACTTTTCTTTATTTCATTAAAATTACGTAAATTTTTACTACTTAAAAAATATATATTTATACAGTCGGTATTGAAATAATAATTGTATTAACTTAAACTTTCATGTACTTTTTTAAATAAATGCATTTTGTAAACGAAATGAAAGTTTAAGATTCGTTTTTTATTTTTCCAGACGAATAAAACGATTGTTTCCGAAACCGGTTTATTTGATCGAAATACCAGACTCAATTGGATATACAAACAACATTTACAGTAATTTTGATTCAAATTATTATTAATGAATATTCCATAATTTAATTGTAGGTATCAGAATTTTCCCTTCAGCTGCTTCACAAAAATGTGAATATAACCGCCTGTGGGATGTTTCCTATCGACTACTCCTTACTATTCCAGGTTTGTACAATTAAGTTTGACTTTTAAAATAAAAACAGTATCTTGATAAATATTTCCTTTAACAATAAATATCTCAGTAGAGAAGGTATATTGTAATCGATGAATAATAGTTTTACTTAGTAATAATATAAAAAAAGAAAAAAACTTAAAAAAGAAATAGTGCAAGCAACCACGTAAATAATTTTACTTGTGATATCTAAATATTATTTATTTATTTTTCAGATGTCAGCTGCAATAACAACTTACTGTGTTATATTAATGCAATTTGGTGTAAGAAATCAAGATTGAAAAGTTTTCTCAAAAATTTTAAAATTTTTGTTTACTGATATTTGCAATCAGTTTATGTATTGATTTATAAAAATCAATGCGTCATTTGTACGCAACGTAGCGTACATTAAAAGAATAACACAATAGTATAATTAGTAATCATAAATTAGCCTAAAAAGAAAAGCCTTTGAATCGTGCATACTGCCAGTGATGACGTATGGATTGGAGACTATGGCCCTTACAAAGAAAAGTGTAGAAAAGCTCAAAAGCACGCAACGATCCATGGAGAGATCCATGCTTGGAGTAGGCTTAAGAGATAGAATCAGAAACGACGAAATTAGGCGCAGAACTAGAGTAGTGGATATCATGGATCGTGTAGTAAAGCTAAAATGGCAATGGGCAGGACACGTTGCAAGACAGGATACTACAAGATGGCCTCCCAGAGTTCTGAAATGGAGACCTTGGGAAAATAAAAGAGGCATCGGAAGACCTCAAAAGAGATGGGCCGATAATATTGTCGCTATGGGGGGAAAGAAATGGCTACAATTAGCCAACAACAATGAAGAATGGAAAAATAAGGAAGATGCCTATATCCAGCAGTGGAAAGACGAAGGCTGATGAAGAAGAAGAAGAAAAAGAAGTAATCATAAATGTTATGATATTTTAATATTTTTTATAAAGTAACTGTCACTATTAATGCATTATTTTATGATTTTGATTAAAACCAGACGTCATTTGAAAATTACTCTTTAGCAATAATAAATTTAATCTCGACTTTTACTAGTGAGTTTAAAACCAAATGGGTCTGAAAGACGTAATATAGTAAAGTGTCTGAGGCTTCAAAAAATGTCCGAATACACACTTACAATGTGGCAGAATTGAATATTTCTAATTTTCAAATTTCTGACAATATATTTCTTTGTTTTTTACTTAAAAATATATATTTTTCAAAACATATAAGAAATGTGTCAATTTTGCATGCATCCAACAGAAAGTAATTGCCTTCATATGCTTACATTTATAAGAACATTTATTAGTTTTTAGTAGGCTTTTGATACTTAAGCCTGAATTCAAAGTCAATACTTAGATGATTTAAAGATTAAGGTACGTATTAAAAATGATATTTTGTACTGAATACGCGTTTTGGCTAGTTTTATAGATATATCACATTCTTTGCGGTGAAGTCAAGATTCCTGAAATCAATATTAATTACTTTTTAATTTCTAAGCACTTCGCAGTTTCACTTCTGATTAAATTTTGAGAGATGATATAAAAGCTAACCAGAGATGACATTTTTTAAAGATTTAATGGAAAATTGTCGTTTTAAGTAGTTATAAGTTAGTATAGAAACGTTAATTATTTTTCTTTAGGTATTTATAGGAACAAGGGGTATTTTTCTCAATTTTTTTTTTACACTTTTCCTGATCGCAGTTCACTGAGGAAACCAGTCATATTAATTATTTAGATCTTTTCGATCGATGTACATGTTATGGGAGACCATCCCCTTAAAAAATAAAATAACAATTTATATGACATTTAACAAGCTAGACTTCATAAGAATTTTATTTTATTTATTTTTTATTTTATTTTCATTTATTGGTTTTCTTACAGCCATATAATTAATCAATCTTGAAAAAAAACAATAAGTGATGTACAGAGTTTTGGGCCAATTACAAGAAAACACGTATATACAATCGATAAAAAAATAAGAAAAAACATGTCCAATAGTGAGTTTGTGTGAGTGTGTGTATTTGTGTGTTTATTTATATAGTTATTTATTTTAAAACAATCTTAAAAATTTTCCACTGAATTTAAAAATTTACTTTAACATACATTAATAGCGAATGGAGAGGGTGGAGGGGAATGTGGGACGGGAGTAGAAGGGAAGATATAATGTACAAATTAGTTTGGGTGCGGTAGTGTAGATATTGTTTGTTTTATGTTTCTTATTGTTGCGTTGAAAATGTCAATGTGGTGATAGTTTGTGTTAAATGAATTTGTGGATCTGTACATAAAGGAGTTTTGTTTTTAGTAAAATAATTAAAAATTATAAAAATAAAATTAAAAATAATAATTAACACGACTGCCATTGCTTTATTTGTTTTAGTCTTAATATGACATCCTCACCTATAAAATTGAAATTTTTTAGTCATGGCTAGTTTAAAGTCGACATCTTGCATTTGAATTGGAATTCCAAATTCACATAAACATCATCAAAATTGCGACATTTCTTTTTCAAAATTAATTATTAATTTTTTTTTCCCGCCGTTTTATTTTTCTCTTTGATTTTGAGAAAATTAAATTTCGCGTTATTTTCGAATACAGGTTCATACGGCACGAAATATCTGCGACGCGTATAGACGCGGAACCGCATCTGCTGCAAATGAACGCAAGATGCGGTTTTTATTTCGAACGCTTCCGTTCTGGAAATTTCGATCTCAACAACGAGCCCCGTGAACTACAGTAGATTACAGTCGACAATGACAAATTGAAAGCTATGGTGGAAGCGGATTTATTTTAAACGAGTAATGTAAGTGGCAGAAAGAAATTGATTTATTCGAATAAAAATAGGAAAATAAAGAAGCTCGCAAAGTAGGAACCGTATGAACTTACCAAAGTACAAAACTAAACTCAAGTCGAGGCTCGCCTTAATTTGTTGAGTCGGCACGTAAATGAAGGAATCCTGAATCATAAATAAACATTTTTTTTAAATATCCTTAGCTGGGGATTCACAAAATAAACAAGCTAAAAAGTATTAAAAATGTCTTGCTATTTAAAAAGGACATTGAAATTTTTTAATCACGAAAGAGTAAGAACCAAAGTTAAGATTACTAAGAATCGTTAAAAATTAAAGAGTTCCCGAATATCAAATTTAATATTTCTGATAATTTGTAGGTAGGAAACCTATACCCCATTATTGAATATATTTTCCATTTCAATGGACCACGCCACCACTGGACAGTTATATTCTGTACACATTAAATTTTGTGAGTTTTGTTAAAAATAATAAATATTTTTTAATTTTTTTTTTTATTAAATTTATTTGGTAGGTAAATGTACAAACTTAAGAGTGGCTGTTTTCAATATAATATAATTATTTTTAGCGAAATTTAAAATAAATTAAATTTTAATAAATATTATTATTAAGTTCTACGGGTTAAGTATATTTATGTGTTACAGCTGTGCAATGCCACATATATAGGACAAACGGGAAGGTCTTTTTTAACTAGATTCGCGGAACACATGCGCTGCTATAAAAATAAAAATTTAGAGTCAAAATTTGCGGCCCATTTGTTAAATGAAAACCACGTCCCGCAAGGTGATAACGAACCAAAACCTTTACATATAGAAACAAAAGGTTTTAGGATGAATTTACTTGAGCAACTAGAAATAAATAAATATAAAAAGGATCCAAATATTAAACTTTTAAATAATCAACAAAAAATGATCTTCTCTCCACTTCTAAATATTTTTAAAAAACCAATAATCAAGGACATAAATTAAAATAATATTTATAAATAACACTTGCAGAAAACGGGGAATTTTGATAATTAAGCATAACGTTAACCGAGGCACCTTTAATGATAAGTGCCCGGGAAAAAACGTACATTACTACAGGGCTTCACCACAAATATCTAATTACTCTAAAGGGGAAGGGGTAACTTAAAATTGTATAAATAAGTCGTTTGTACGTGGTATATCCACTGTTTGATAATGGCCTTACAAGCCGAAACAGCTGTAACACATAAATATACTTAACCCGTAGAACTTAATAATAATATTTATTAAAATTTAATTTATTTTAAATTTCGCTAAAAATAAATATGGAGTTCTACAAATTAAACACAAAAACCATAAATAAATAATATAATTAATACACATTTATATTACACGCTTACCCACTTTTAAAAGATAATTTATTCTCGTGTTTAAAAGTGGAGGGCATTGTCATATATGTATATATCTACCTATTGTTAATGTAATCGTTAGTGTAAGACATTACATTAAATAAATAAACATAAACATACATAGAAATATTGATTATTTATAAAACATATACATATATTCATGTCCTAAATCCGGAAAAAATTCAAAATTCAGATGTCAAATGCATATCTTATTTTTTTATGCTACGGCAGGGCAAGTGGTCCAATTACATCCAGGTTTGAGAAAAAAAGACACATATATTCGTATATGCTGTGACCTCATGGAGACATATCGTGGAACAATGGAAGAAGCCCTCGGTAGAATCTGACTTCATCATCCACTCCAAATTAGTCCACACTACAAATCAATCTTCAAAGATCTGACGCCGACGAGATCCAATTTAAGACAAATATTTACCAAATAGTGTATATTATAGATATCTCACAGAGACGAAACTGTATTAATTATGGGAAAGTAGGTATAGAAGTCATTTGGGTGTAACAGGACTTATGACCTGTCTTTTGGTTGGCTTAAGTGATCACTTTACACAATTGTAACATTCGCCATTTCCACCCATGATAGAATATACCATGCTTATTCATTTTTTGGAAGTTGTATATATGTTCAAATTGCGTGAAGCTTTCATATATGAGTTGTAAGCGCCTTTTCCATGCGGCCTGTACAAAGCCATTTTCATTCCCCTAAATCCCCACAGATGTCGCTAATGAGAAAATCTACAATTGATTTTACGGAATTTTGGGAGCAATATACTTTTATTATGTGTAATGAAATTCATCCGAATACTTGCATTACACTAGGATACGCCAGGAAATATTATTTCCAATTTAACAAAAATACAATGGTCATGTTCACGTTAGTTTTTTCTAATTTTTCTTAATAATTCAAATGTGTGGTTGTGTCCATTAACAGTTTTATATATAAATAGAAGTACATTAAATTTAATTATATGTCTAAATGTTATTATTTGTAAGCTTTTCTAACATCACTTTTTTCTTTGTTTCTTGTGTATTATGTATTGTGTATCTTGTGTATTCTTTTTAGTATAACTCTTAATGCTTTATTTTGGAGTATTGTTAATATTTTCAATTCTTCTTCATCAGCCAAAAATAGTATACTGCTGCAGTAGTTGATGTGGGGGACTATTATTGCGTTATACATATTTTTGCACGATTTTGTTTTTATATATATTCTCATTATTCCCAAGAGAGAAATTCGTTTTTCTATTTTTTTGTTACAAAATAGTGTTCAATGAAAAGTTTAATTTATTATCTATAATTATTCTCAGTTTTCATTATTATTATAAGTTGTTTCTTTGATTGCTTCCCCATCTATAATTATTGCTGATGCATCTGGTATTCTCTTATTTCCGATGTTCGTTACTTTTGTTTTGTTGATATTTAATTTCAATTTTTTTAGCCGTTTTGATATTTGATTAAAGTCATGGTTTAGTTTGATAATGATTTCGATGTCATTGTCTTCTGATATGTATACTAGCGCATCATCTGCGAATAATCGAATTTTACATTATTTAAGTATTTTCACTATTTCATTAATGTAAATTATAAATAATATTGGTCCTACAACTGAGCCTTGTGGAACACCTAATGATATAAAGATTAGGTCAGATACTATATCACCAACTTTTGTACTTTGATATCTATTATTTAAGTAGTTTGTAAATCATTTTGAAGTATTTTCTTTTATACCAATTCTAGACAATTTTTGCAATACAATTTTTGCAATATAATTTTTAGATCAATACAATTTTCATATATAACCAACTATATTTTACCATCACTCGTACACTTAAAATATTTCACTATCTAGGTAAATAACGAATAAGTATTGAGGATCCACTTCTTGAATAAAATCAGCGAAAAATAATATGCCTTTATATAATTCACATATAAATAATAGCTCAATTTACTATATTTTTTGTGTCCTTTCCTAAACAGTTACCATCATCACTTAAATTCCTCCCTTTCACACTAAAATGTATATTTATATAATTTGGTTGCTAGAGAAGAAAATAACTTAAATACAAAACATGTACTTCCACGCGACGGTAACCTTCATGTACTCCATAAGAAGGTGACCGTCGCATAGGAATCGACTTATCGGCGTTGTAAGAGTAATATAAACAAATTTTTGAAATTTTATAATACAATTAATATACGTTAGTAAAACAACCAGAAATTTCAAATAAAAAATAACGATGAGTTCTTTTAGTGATTCATTGATATCAATAAATATTGTCAAACGAATCCTAGGTCTTTCTTTGCACCCCATTAAATTGGGAGGAAAACTCGACAAGATAAATTTATCATGGAAAAATTACAGTATTCCTTGGATAGTATTTGCGATAACACAGATTGTGTGGAATGTGTACCAAACTTCAATAGATCTCAAGTACATTGGAATGATGAAGAAAAGCACCAATTTGATAATCGAAATGACAACGATTAATTATATAACCATCAAAATATTTGCAGCATGTGCGACAACGTTATTTTGTTGGAAGAACAGCAGAAAGCAACAGAATATGACAAAGTCCTTTGATAGATTTGATCAAGATTTTGCATCATATACTGGTAAAAACGTCAATAACAAAAAAATAAAAAAATATTTAAAATATATTCTGATAGGAGTATTTCCGAAATGTTTAATATACGATATTTATACGTGCAATAAATATTGCAACAAATTTGATTGCTTTTTGTCTTGTTTTCCAAGAGAACACTCTTGCTACTTAAGCCGAATTTGTATAATAGAGATATTGTATTTAATGTACGCGTTAAAAGTTAGATTTGAAGTGCTAAATTTAGTGATACGGGAGCTAAAATGTGATCCAGAATGGTCCATTAAGAACTATCCTCCAATTTCTGAAGCACCTAAATGCATCGGCAAGACTGCATCGAAGATAACACATTACAGATATCTGCATTTTGAACTATGCATCTTGGTAGATAAAATGAAGAATGTTTTAAGCATTCAAACTGCGATGAACATTTTGGTAACATTTTTCATTTTGTTTAACTGGATTTACTCTATGATTTTTGGATTTATGTTGGAGTACGAGAACATGTCATCAAAAAATCCGGACGTTCTTATAAATATAATTATATCGTCTGCAGAATACCTATTAACTTTTTTTTTCCTTGTGAAATTGAGTGAAGATATAAGAACTGAAGTGAGTCGCTAAAAATTAATTTCATCTTGAATAAGTTTTCATATATAATAGCAACAATGTTCCTTTAACTGATTCGTTTTTAATTTTTTTTCTAGGCCAATAGTACTGGAGTATTATTTCATTATATATCAAACCATTCTACGGACAAAGACCTGAAAGATGCGGTAAGGCGTTGTAAAATTAAGGTTTATTTTCCTGACAGCCAATTTCCTGAAAAAACTCTTTCCCGACAAATCAATTTTTCGAAAAAAAAAACACGTGTAGAAAAGGATTTGCATATATTCACTGGAAATTACATTAAATATTGGAAATTTTTTGAAATATTTTATGATAAGACTGGTAGTTATTAAGATTGGTTGGTTATTTATGATAATTTGAATAAATTTACATGAGTGAAAGATTTGGCAGACATTTCTTGATACATCATTATAATTTAAACACACATGTACTATGAGTTATTAAATTGCTACCACAGTTTCGAGAGGAGCACTCCTCATCATCAGGTACAGATAATAACTAACTCAAATAAAAAAATTATTTATTCATTCATTTATTTATTTATTCATTCATTTACGCCTAAATAGGCTTTTACATATGTAGGTATATAACAGTTATTTGCAAAAATAATATAAACAGAGAGAAAAACAAAAAAAAGAAAGTGTATATAATTTACATTATGGCGGAATGAAGCGCTCTCAGTATCGCGCCCCTATACTGTGACAGGCCAGAACCAAACACGTCAGCTATGTTTGTATAATTGTTACCTAACCTGTGTATTCTAGGTACTAGCGAGTTGTAGTGAGCATTTGTTCTAGTATTGTCACAGTAAAAAGGCGTCGGCACTCGAGTAGTTCGACTGGGTACATGGAACATTATTAAGGACAAAATTTCAGGGCTGTGGTAATGCGAGTTTACAATTTTATATAATAAAATCAGATCGGATAAAACTCTCCTGTCCGATAGTGGCAATAAACCGGTAAAATATAATAAGTTTGTATAGTTAAGATTTTCTATTGGGATATGGAGACGGAAATTTATGTAGCGTAAAAATTTATGTTAAATTCTTTCTATTGTATGAACATGAGCATTGTAATAGGGACACCAGATAGATGAGTTGTATTCGATTTGACTTCTAACAAGAGAACAATAAAGGAGTTTGACCGTTTGAATATTTGTGAAGGAATTACAAGAGCGCAGAACAAAGCCAAGTGTTTTCATAGCCTTGTTTGCTATCTATCTATCTATCAATCTAATCGGGTAGGTCAGGGCGGCGCGCGGTGGGGAGGGGTATATTTTTCCGTAAAAAGCTTAAGGATTAGTGAATTCAACTAAAATTCTTAAGACTGAATTCTAAAAAAACACTAATAAATTATATCACATTTCACCAACCTAGAGCCTTACCTGACTAGATTGATAAATGTTGTATTTGAATTATTTATTATGTATTCCTGATAATGAGAGGGACTGCTCCTCTCGAAACTATAGTAGTAATTTAATAACTCATATTGTGTATGTGTGTGTGTGTATTGCAAAGTTAAAATAAAACATATTTTAAATTTAAATGACTTAATTTCGTTAAATTTTTGTAATTTTTTTCATTATACTATTTAAAGAATATATATTCATACATTCAGTTACTAGAATAATATTTATTATTACTTGTAATTTAATATTCTTTTTAAAATATATGAATTTAGGAAATGAAATGAAATTTTACGGTTAGTTATTTATGATAATGTGAATAAATTTTCATGCCCCATTTTATTTTTCCTTTAAATGTTTATCTACATAAATATATTTATATATATATATATATATATTTATATATATATATATATATATATATATATATATCTATATGTTATATATATATATATATTAATATAAATATCAATTATCCTTTAAAATGTATAATTATATGTATATTCATGTATTCGTGTAGGTACTGAAATAATAATTATTATTTTTACTGATTTTACCTAAATGTATATTTAAAAAAAAAAAAGAAAACGATTGTTTTTGATTATTTGATTAATTTTTGATATACAAATTCAATTGGTTATACACACATTTACAGTAAATTTAATTCAAATTATTATTTATGAATAATCAGTAATTTAATTGTAGGTATCAGAATTTTCCCTTCAGCTGCATCACAAAAATGTGAATATAACCGCCTGTGGGATGTTTCCTATCGACTACTCCCTTCTATTCCAGGTTTGTGCATAAGTTTGACTTTTAAAATAAAAACAATATTTTGTTAAATATTTGATCAGTAGAAAAGGTATACTGCAATCGTTGAATAATAATTTTACTTAGTAATAATATAAAGTATGAAAAATTTATGAAACATTAAATAATAAAAGCAAACAAGTAAATAATTATTTGTGATACGTTAATTTTTTTTTTCAGATGTCTGCTGCAATAACAACTTATTGTGTTATATTAATGCAATTTGGTGTAAGAAAACAAGATTGAAAGATTGTCTCAAAAATTTAAAGATTTTCTTAATGATATTTATTATCAGTTTATATTTTGATATATATAAAATTGACGCGTCATTTGTGCCCAATGTAGCAAACATTGAAAGCACAATACAATACTTTTATAAAAATCTTAAATTTTATGTATACTTTAATTTTTATGCAACGGTCACTATAAATGAATTATTTTATAACTAGTGATTAAAACCAGACATCATTTGTGAATCGCTTTTTAGCAATAATATATTTAATCTCGTCTTTTACTAGTGAGTTTTAAACCAAATGGAACTGAAAGACGTTCATAGGAAAATTAAAATTTTAAATAAACAGGTTGGCAAAAAATGTCCGAGTATTCGCATTAAAATTTGAAATAATTAACTACTTACATTATAGCAGAATTGAGTATTTCTAATTTTCAAATTTCTGACAATATATTTCTTTGTTTATTCATTTGAAAATTTTTTTTCACAAATTTTCAGAAATGTATCAATTTTCCTTCATGCAAATCACAGAATATCATTGCCTTCATATGCCTATATAAGAAAATTGATTATTTTTTAGTAGATTTTTGATATCTTCATATACGTTTTGGATATTTTTAAAGACATACCTAATAAAACATTCTTTACGGTAAATATATTCCAGAAATTACTGTCAAGTACCGATTAATTACGAATCACTTCACACTTTTACTCCTGATTCGATTTTGAGAGATAATGTAAAAGCTTTAAAGAGATGACATTTTTCAAGGATTTAATTGCACATTTTTGTATAAGTAGTTATAGTATAAATGCGTTAATTACTGTTTCTTGGGAGTTTAATGATTGGAATGATTGGAACTGAGGGTATTTTTCCCTTTTTTCCGATTATCCACTTTTCCTGATTGGAGTTCAGCGAGGAGACTAGTCATATTAATTAAATTTCGCGTTTTTTTCAAATACTGGATCCGTCGTGGCACTAATGCTGCACAGACGGCGCAAAATATCTACGACATGTATAGACGCATGTACTGCATCTACTGCAAATGAACGCATGGTGTGTTTTTATTTTGATCACTTCCCGATGCGAGCCCCGTGGAAGATTGTAGACAACAGTCAATAATGACGAAATGATATCTTTGGTGGAAGCGGAATTATCTTAAACCATGTAAGTGGCAAACAGAAATTGATTTATTTAAATAAAATTAGGAAAATAAAGAAACTTGCAAAATATGAACCGAATGAACTTACTGAAGTATGAAGATGTATACTGTCAACCTGGCTATCAACCAACTGAGGAGTATCAATTTATCTAGTCCACCGATCTCCATGACAACGCTCGTCCACACACTGCACAACGGACCGTCTTAAAGTCACAGGAACTTTGACTTGAAACTCTCCATCATCCAGCTTACTTGCAAGATCTTGCAACTGCTAATTTCCATTTTTTTCGGAACTTTTTACAAGGAAAAAATTTCAACTCCGATGAGGCGATCAACAATAATGATTTCAAAGACTTCATTGATTATATTTTAAATATATTTTGTGTGAACAAATAAAAAAAATAAAACCAATTCCCGCCCCTAGCATTTCTGTAACAAAAACTTCGGTGAATTTCTAGTAAATTGGTGAAATCGCATCGACTACAATGGCCAGTACTTTATTTTATTAAATATTTACTTTTCATAAAAAAATGAAATCTATACATATAAAACGGCAATTTCATACCTTATCATTTGATATAGGTCGCTGTACAATTTTAATCATTGGCAAATAACTCTGACTGTCCAATTTTTATTCTGGTTGCAAGGATGTGGTAGTTTGATATGTTCTTGTAGTGTTAATGGTTTTCGTGTGTTTTGTGTAATTTTAAATCTGCATCGTGTATTTAGCACTCAGCGAGCTTATAAAATAGTTTAAGGGTTTCATTCTATGTTATGTTATTGACATCGTATTGCACTTGTCAATAACAAACTCGGAGTTCTTCAGAATAAGTCAGCACACTTATAATGTCGGTTACTTTTCTCCCATTACAAGGTTGTGTCGCACATATAATTTGTATTGTGCTGACCCTAACATTGATGCTGATATTCTTGCAGACACCTTATCTTCGTTCAAAAACTTACTCATACACAACATCCATTTTCTAAACGATGACATGAACCTATAGATCTATTTAATCAATCATTCATTAAATACTAATCGCACTTCATTCAAACACAAAATATACAATACACATAAATGTACATGTAAAATATAATTAATTGCAAAAATACATGTTACTAGAGCGTGCCGAAGACACTTGTAATTGGGATAATGGGCATAGTCTTAATTATCCTGTTAGTGTCTCTAATAATAATAATAAAAAAAAAAATATATATATATATATATATATATATATA